>CABFOW010001796.1:97492-110738 GCA_902141385.1 Timema californicum
TATTTTAGATCTTGTGAATGTGAGGAATGCCAGGTCTCCACCGTGGTTCGGATTCCACGTTAAACTGTTGGTCCTTCATTTCATCTCACAATCACCCTACCATTACACATTAGCGTAAGTGCGTATAACCTGAACGGGTAGTAAGACGCGGTGCTAATAATAATATATTTTAGATCTATGAAACTTTGAGATCCTCCACAAGGTTTGGGTTCTTTTATTTAGAAAAGAGCACCGGGCAAAATTATGGAATATGCTTGTTTTTGATATAGAGTCGCCAGGAGGAATGGATAAAAACTTTGAATGAAAAAAATTAAAAGTACAAAGTTAAAAATTAAATTAATAGGTATTTTTTAAAGAGGATAAATCAACTATGCTTACTCATCTCAGCAAGCCATGTTGAGGACACACATTTAAATTCAAACTTTCACTGTGAAATTCAGTTTCATTAGTTGAAAGTTTGTATTTTCTTGTTTTAGTCTTTCTTTTTTTTTTTAACAATTATTAGATAACCAACTCAAGGCTGAATAATGGTTTATACAGTAGCCCTATAGCTTCTTTGGTGCTGGTTGACGGCTTTGAAAAGCTACCAGACCAAATTATGTATTTCTACACCGAACCAAATGATCTGCAAAAACATGTGTTTAGCAGCTGTCACTTCTGACATTCAAAATTTAGGTATATACCTAAATGTTGGCTGTCAGAAGTCAGCTGTGATCTGTCAGTCAGCACCAAAGAAGCCATGGGGCTACTGTACTTCCAAATTGTTCAACCATTTTCTATCAAGGTAGCTTTCAACTTAAATCTTAATTTATGCTAAGTCTGTTGAACTCTTGATGTCACTTTTTATTTTGTAGGTTTGGCAAATGGCAGAGAACATCTATAATGATGAGGAGCCTGAGACTCCAGCCTCCGAGCTTGAAGCCGGTGCATCATAAGTCTTAAACACTTTTGTGACACAAACACAATTTATTTAATTATATTCACTTATGTTTCTAATAAGAAATTACATGAAAACACTTCAGTTTGGCATTTACCCGTATTTCTTAAGGTCACATGATTTGTGAATGACGTACTCTTTACTGCTATATGTTCTTCCTTGTTTGTACAAATTATTACTGTTCCTTTTGTTTTTCAAAAAAACAATATAATACGATAATAATTTTTGTTATTTATTTACAATGAATGAACATGTTTTTGGTTTAAATTCACCCATACTATATTTTAAACATTGATGAATTTGTAATTTGCAAAGTCGGTTATTTCTGTTGCTTTGCGTTTAAAGTCGCTCAAGTAGGAACAAATAAAAATTAGACCTGTGCAGACTGCAGGGTCTTGAAATTTGAGAAAAAAGATTCTCCACACAACAAATTCATAAACTTTATAATGATTTTTGTAAAAGAAATGAAGTCTTAATTTCCTTACAATTATTTTAAGACATCATTTATGGATATAAAAGTAAATTAGAGATGGGTCGAATCCACTATTTTTCTAATTTTAACCTGAAGCTTCATATTACCTACAAATCCTGGATCTGAATTTTAGAAAACGTAGGATTACCATTAATTCTTAAGTTGCTGTGGTCATATAAATATATAATTATAGAAAAATGAAGCCACAAAGAATTTAAAAGCAATAGCATGTATTTACCATCACTTATATTTCGATGCTTTCATGACATCTTCCTTAATAAGGACTAGGAATAAGACTAAACAGGAAGCTAGCTTCAGTGATGTCAACTTAGTTTTGAAAGATAAAAACTTTTCTGGTGGACTTTAAACTATCACCCGCCTCGGGGTGTAGTTAGCTAACGCGGGTGTAGTTAGGGGGTGTAGTTAGCTAACGCGCTAGTTGTGTTGAGCTAGTGTCGAGGCCATCGAGGTTTGAATCTTGGTTGGGTGAACTGGGGGGTGGTTTTTCCTAAATGGTTTTCCACACAAATGCGGGTTCACTTCTTCTAAACGAATAGGTAGTAAGACGCGGTGCTAAATAATGATAATAAATTTAAACTACCTGGAGGTTTTTCTATTATATGTGGATGGCAGGTGGAACTAGTGTTGTAATAAGGTTGAACTTGGTCTTGTTTACAAATATTTATGGTGGGTGGTTTTCTAGACTGCTATGAATCATTGATGGGTCAGTTCCCATCTACTTAACTGGGATGTAATGCATTGGGTTCTGTTAAATTATTTTAGCCCAATCCCTTGCATGGGTGTGAATCAAAGTTTCATTGCAATAAGTTATTGTAATGCCATCTATCAATGAACCACTGTACTTTTAACCTTTATGAATACTTCATATAGAATTTTATAGATGGAGCTAACAGTTAAAGGCAATACTATGGCCATGATTAAGGTAATAAATGAGTAGTGAAAATAACTGTCAAGAGTATACAAGCAGAAAAATGGCTGTCGGGCCTTTAAAGATGGCTATGCTATGTGTGCACCAGAAAACAGATTAACACTGCGACAGTGAAGCAATACTCAAAGTTGAGGTTACGAAACTGATTTTTCTTAGCTATTTCCATTTTTGTATAGTCATTTAGCCATTGAGCATCCCCATTGCCAACATTTTCTGAGTTCTTGATTTGTGCAAAGTTCTCTTTCCAGATTTGAAGCGAACTTTAATCCTAATATTATTAAATATTCCCAAATCAAAGTTTGACTACTAAAAGAAAAAAGTTAAATAATTATATGTTGCATAGCTATTAGGGGTGTGCAAATATTAATTGATTTTAATATAACTCTTAATATTTTTTACTAAAACATAGAATATTGAATTCTGGAAGAAGGTACATGAAACATATAAAAAGAACTAACACAATGGATTTTACAATAAAAAGATCCAAGTTTACAATTTACATTGCTGCCATTGGACAAAGAGCTAATGACTGCCTCTTGAAGAAAATCGATTGCTATCGCAGAATTCTCTGAACTAGATTTCATTCTATCAGAACTCATCATGAGGGAGTTTGAAATGCACAACGCAACCTTTTAAAAAGAAAACCAAAAGATATAAAAGGTAGAAAGAGGAAAATTGTTTCTCTCCACCTTTCCTGTACCTTCTTCCAAATATAATTATTTATCTCATAAAGCAAAAAAATCTTTTCCTTATAGAGAATTATTAAATTATAAAATTGTTGATAACTTGATGGTGTGGCGGAAGAAGGAAGATGAAATACAGGAACAACTACAAGAATGGAATAAGTAAAGAGAGTGGAATGAAATTTAGCAATAGCAAAGTGTGAAGTGATAGTGACACGGAAGAGGATAAGGCTATAAATTTGGATGGAGTAAAGCAGAAAAAAGCACAGAACGTAAAATATCTTGGAAACATGGTTGAGGCGAAAGGTGGAAGTAGAGTGAATTTAATGAGAAGAATACATCAGGGAGAGTTTTGTAAGTGTGTAACAGGCCTGCTATGGAGAAGAGAAGTGCCCTTAAAATGTAAGAAAGTGCTGTATAGGGCATACTTATTACCCATAATCACATATGCAGCAGAAACATGGACAGTGGATGTAAGAGAGGCTAGGAAAGTGGAGGCCACGAGAATGAAGTGTTTGATCGCATGTTAGCTGTCAAAAGGAGAAACAAGATTAGGAATGAAGTTATACGGGAAAGAGTGAGGGTACAGGGAGTACATGAGATAGTAGAGGAAGCAAGGGTGAGATGTTATGGTCATGTAATGAGAATAGAAAATGGGAGAATACATAAGAGAATTATGGGGATGAAGTATGTAGGAAAAAGACCACAAGGAAGGCAATCAAGAGATGGAAGGAACAGATGACAAAAAGTATTCAGGGGAGAGGAGAAGAATGGAAGAAATTAAAGGAGGAAGAGTGGTGGAAAGATAGAGGATGATGGAGGCATTTTACTAAACTGACCCAGCCATATGCTGGAAACAATTGTTGATGAGTAATGATAATGTATTATTTAGTCAAATTTTAACCACAAAACTATTTGCATGCTATAATGCCATTATTCTTTAAATTTAACTATGGACCTGATTTATGCTCATTAGTAGCATTCACAATTTAGTACATACATTGAAAAAAGTATTTACTACTTTAAATAATTTTTCAAATTAATTATCACTCTAAAGAAACTAGGTACATAATGCAATAATGCCACCATGCTTTTTGTTTACCTCCCCCTCTACTTTGGTTTATGAAAATATTGAAACAACATACACATTAAAAATATAAAATATCATTCTTTAAATGAATGTTCTCATTGTTCAAACTTCTTAGACCATTCTCTGTCAATGTTCCAGACTAAATCAAGAATATATAGATTTTCACTAAAGGTTTGATTAACATTATCTAATGAAAACTGCAAAGACTTTAATGTATCATTTAAGAATAAGAATTTGTATTTGATTTTAATTATGAAACAACTCATTTATATATATTACAAACCTATTTAAGCTAGTAAGTAAATATAACTGTTAAGGAACACACATGAAAAGTTGTCTCTCTTTGCTTGTGTGCATATCTGTTAGTGAGTTTGTGGCCTCCAGGCAGGATCAAAATGTTTCTTGAGAGTCTGCCAGCACTTGTAATAGTTGCTATCTAGTTTCTCACATGTGAGTTCCCCCCATAATGTCACAGCCAGACTCAAGGAGCTCTCAAACATGAAGGCCTATGTGCATAGTAAACAAACAAACAAACAAACAAACACAAATTCGGTCAGAGCTCTGTCCATATTGCTTCCTTGGACCCTCATTTAATATTATATCAACTCCCACATCAGTGGTAGACTAATGTCAAGCTTGTATAATCTGATTTGCCGGTAATAGACAGGTGTACAAGGGCAGTTTTTTCCTATATGGTTTCCAATTTCCCTTTATGCAAATTTAGATCAATTTCCTTTTAGTTCTATCTTTCTCATCCAAATCCCATTAGCTTAGTTAAAATGTGTATAGCTCAGATGGGTAGTAAGATCCAGAGGATTTTATTTTCAACACACTTTACTCACACTAGCAAAGAGAATCTAATAAACTGCTTTATAATTAGCAGTGTTGATTTTAGTCAAATTTACCTCTCTTACTAAATCCTGTGGTTAACATCAAGTGTCATTACGATAGTCTTCTAGATTGTGTGGTTGTGTTTTAAACTAGAAATACTCTCAAAGTGATTGTAATATTCAGTGTCAATATCCTCCTAACTAACTAAAATGTCAATAGTTTTGCATCTCTAAGCTATTCAGCTGTACTAGTAGTTTCTATTGAACTTATTATAATTTGAACCAGTTAGTTGCACTAGAAATATCCATGCAAATTACCTTTGTGTTGATGGCCATTAAAACATCCAAGAATGTCTAAATAAATACTTATAAGTTCACCGACACGTGTAATTCTAACATGTTCAAAATGTACTAAGGGTATTTACACACTGTGGTTTCTTATCATTATTGCAATTGCATGTTGGTACATTTAATACATATTTGCACTTCTGATGAATCTCATTCTGTCCCCTTGGATTGGAGAGCAAGTCATTATTAATCATCACACATCCATTCCTTGGATTAGAAAACAACTTGTTACTAATAATCACATCAGGTCTAAGATATCAAAAGAAAAATACCACTAACACCAGTTTAAAAATGATGTGGCTAAATTCAGGGCTGCTCTTTGGGGTATGCAAACAGTGCAGCCTCACAGGGCCCAACGCTTGCTTAAGTGATAGAGGGAAAAAACAATTTGGGGTGGGAACATTTTTCTTATGTGCTCATAGAGTAGGTTCCCTGTATAGGCAATCTAGCAAATATCAGTGTAAAAATGATTTTCTTTAATGTGGTTTGATTTATTGAATAAGTAAAGCGAGTTCTCTGTTTAACACACCAATTTGTATCTGTTTTTGGTGGATATATATCACAACTTTTGCACTCACTAACCAATTTAATTCAATCTTGGAAAAGTTGTTCTTTGTACCTTTATACAGATCAAGTTTGTGAGGAATAAAATTGAACAAAGGTTTGGGGAGAAATCAACCCTTATATGTATGCTACTAGCATTAATTATTATTACTTGTCTTTATCTTTTAGGGCATTTCTTGATACTTTATATGGCTGAACATTTGTTTATAGGTGTAAACTACTGTAATAACAGTAAACAAAAATATATTTTTTAATTTTTGGGTGGGGTGGTGCAGGTAAGGCAGATAACTGCAAGTTCTGGAAACAAAGTTTGCTTAGAGCCCCACATCTACTAAGGGTGGCCCTGGCTAAATTTATTATATAATGTGAGCTTCATCTTTGTATTAATGAGTTCTGTTTTTTAAACACAGCGCTTCAACTTTTGTGACAGTCAATAGATGCTTTGATATATTTCTTTTATAAGTGCAAGTATTATGTAGGGGTCTGCGAGCTCAAGTTTTTTTTATTCGCATTGCTCTCAAGTAAGTTTCTCAACAAGCTCTTGAGTATTGAGCCGATTTGAACTTGGGTTGAATAAATATACGAGGTATGGCTATTAAATAACCGGACTGAAATCATAACACTTTTTATTCCTCACCAATTACAGCAGAAGTTTTATCGCCTTCAATGTACTCCCCTTGGCGATCCCTACACCACTCCATATGATGTTTCCATTGTTGAAAGCGGTGCTGGAAGTTCTATTCTGTCAGCTGGTTGAGAATATCTATCTCTTTTGCTTTAACCGCTTCCACATTTTAAAATATTGTCCCCTTCAGCGCCGACTTAACCTTGGGAAATAGAAAAAAGTCACAGGGGGCAAGGTCGGGTGAGTATGGTGGATGTTCCAACACGGTGATGCCGTATTTTGCGAGGAACGCTTTCACAGACAAGGCAGAATGGGCTGGTGCATTGTCTTGGTGAAGGATCCAGGACTTGGTCTTCCACAAATCAGGTCTTCGTTTTCTCACACGCTCATGTAGGGCTGTCAGAACCTCCATGTAGAAATGTTGATTGACCGTCTAACCCTCGAGTACCCAGTGAACATAGACAATGCCACGAATGTCGAAAAAGACAATCATCATTGCTTTGAATTTAGATTTGCTCATCCTGGCTTTTTTTTTTTGCCTTGGCGAGCTTGGGCTCTTCCAAAGCATGGATTGCCTCTTTGTTTTGGGATCGTAAGTAAAAAACCACAATTCATCACAAGTAATCACCTTGTCTAACAAATCTGAATCAGTGGTGATGTTGTTTAGGATGTCAGTACGAATGTTCTGTCTTTGTTCCTTTTGCTCGGGAGTGAGGAGTTTCAGCACCATTTTTGCACAAACTTTCCGCATGTTAAATGATTCATGCAAAATCTGTTGAACACTTTCTTTGTCGATTCCTGTCATTTCAACAAGCCCTTGGATGCTCAGACGACGATCAGCGCGAATTAATTTACCAATTTTTTCAATGTTGTCATCCATTTTTGACATTGAGGGCCGTCCTGGGCGCTGATCGTCTTCGGTCGTTTCACGCCCTTCTTTAAACCGTTTAAACCACTCAAAATCTTGTGTGTGGGATAAACATTCATTCCCGTAGACTTCTTTCAACATTGCATAAGCTTCTGTGGCAGTTTTCCCTAGTTTAACAAGAAACTTGAGGTTAACCCGTTGCTCCGTCTGGCCACTTGGCATTTTTCTGACTCGCCACTAGTGCGTAGACTAATCCAATCAACTGCTACAGTCAAACTGAGCGACCTGCTGGCTTATCTAGCGAGCTCAGGGTGGGGGAAGGACCATCAGACACAGTCATGTTCAAACATGTTGCGGCACGCTCGCAGTTTGCTGGGAGCAGCATCAGTTGGATTATTTAATAGCCACACCTCGTATAATTTAAAAAACTTAATTATGTTAGTAAAAAACATGTTTTAATATTATTTTCATTATTTTTAATGAGATAATACTTGTACCTATATTATTAAAAAAAGTTTAAAAATTCAAAATTGCTTATTTTTAAATCACTAAAAAATAATAATTTATAATCAATTTTTTTAATAATAAAAAAAAAATCATTATCAAATATAAGATTAAATTTTAAATATACTCTGATAGTAACTTAAAAATGAATTATGATTTAATTTAAACTAGCGTGTAACCCAAATGGGCGGTAAGATGCGGTGCTTAAAAAAAATTAAAAAATTATTTTCTCAAGGAAAGTTTAAAATAAAAGAATTTATGAAAATATTTTTACATGCAAAGATTTAAGAATAAATTACTCTATTATTCCTTGCCCATCTGTGGCTCAGCTGTTCGCTGTTCAGAGAGATAAATTGGAGAATGACTTGAATTTTTTTAATGTTGTATTATAGTACACTTTTACATTAAGCTGAATTTGATATATTCTTACACTAAGCTATTTGAAATCTAAAATCCCTACAGTTAGATAGATACCATACTAAATCTTTTTTTATCTAAGCCTCATACTCTCTTTCATCATCAAAACCAGTTTACTCGGGTGCTGGCTGACCTCAACATTTAAATGGCCATCTGCTGCTCAGTACTCTCTTTGTTAGGTTATCCTTTCTCACACCTTCAAACTTCAACATAAAACATCCCAACAAGTAGAAAGAAGAGTAAACAAGTAGTCATTCATTGCCAGACACACAATGCAAGACAAAAACTCCCCTCGAAATTGTGAACCCATACATCTTTCAAGCCCCTTCCTGCCCCCTTGCCCCCCCCCCAACCGAGTTTGAGTATCTATTTAAAGCTCATCTNGTCTCACTAGCTGTTTGGGTTATACCCATATATTCTAACTAAGTTATAGAAAACCATTTTGGAAAAAAAACCTTACTTGACCCAACCGGTTACAAACCTCAATCTATTGCAGGAGTGGGGCTTCAGTCCATTTTAACCCTCAAAGTGGGTAGTAGTTCCTTCTAAACCAAGATTAAATAACATTAAAGCATATTTGGTTTTCTGTATGTACCTGTGTGCCATAAGCAACCCTAGCAGGTCTGAGTTCATCATTGGAAGCCCCCTCGTAGCACTGGGTGTCAGGGCCATGGGGAGTCATAATGGAGTGTAGGGAAGCACCCCCAGGCAAAAACCCTTCTTCCTTGGCCTCGTAATTGCCATGAATCAACCCCATGAACTCGCTCATACAGTTCCCTGCAGACAACGTGACAGTAAACATATTTCCCTTGTCATTGTTACCACTATATACCTCAATACTTGAATCAGGCAGAAAATAAAAATGCCAACATTATATCTTATAATAATGATCAGGCAGTTTGAAAAACATACAAAATTTGAATTGTATGATATATTAAAAAATCATTCATGACGACAGACTTCAATTCACATTTGAGAAAACTGGTTTAATATTAAAGGATCAAATTTATAAAACATAGTGCCATACAAAAAGGTGAATTTTATAAATGAAACAAATAAATTGTGTGTGATAATATGTTTGTGTGGAGGAGGGCTCAAAATTACTAATATTATGTCTTGTAATAAAGAATACTCATTAAAATAGTGTTAGATTAAATTTATGCTGTAACTACTATGTCCTAAACAAATTTCAATATTTTTTTCTTTTACACATTTATAATTTTAAGATTCGATATTAAAAATATTTGTGCAAATCAGATTAAAATTTATTCCATTAAATGCTTATAAACAGGTAAGATGCATGAATAAAATTTTAATACTTGTATGTACTTTTCAAACTATGATCGGATTGGCTTACTGTGATAATACGGCGGTCTAAATGTATGTTCCTGAACGGACCAGCGTGGTGGAAATATCACAAAGTCCGCGATGGCTGTGCCGACTTTGCTAGATGGGCAAGTTAATACGGTGAAGATGGAAGGGTCCTGAAAAGTTATACAAAATAAACTAACCTAAACTATTCAAATTTAGGTTAATTTTTTTTTTAATTAGTTCCTTTTTCAGCAATGTTATTAATGACTTAGTCTAAAAGGTATGACTAACCAGGGCACTTTAGAGGACATGAACCCGCATCAGCTTTGAGAGGAGATGGGAAAACCACACCCAGTATTCCCTGAGATTCAAATTTCAACTTCTTTGTCACTGGCAATACAGTCTATTGTGAGCTCGACACCATAGACTGTATACAGGTGTAGGTTTTTTTTTTAAGATTCTTTATACTGCCTTTGACTGTATCCAACTAACACAAATCTTATACACATGGAGCAAAGGATGAATTTTAAAGAAATTCACCTAAAGAGGAAATGGAAAATCAGTAGTGGAATGGAAAACACCAGCTATGGTGCATCTTGTCTTCTTGGTCAGAGACAACCATGCTATTACAAAGCCAACTCTTCTGATCAATTATGTCATCACCAATCCTAGCAATTAAATTATTGCTTTGTGGTCACAAAGCTTAAGTATCAAAAACAATTACAAATTAAATAATTATTCAAGTTTCAAAACTACTTCCTAGACCTTGCATAGGGCTAAGCTTAATAATTCAATCTAAATCTTTCCACATACTTACACAGTGGTCAAACTTCACAGCATTAATCACCATGAAGTTGGCAAGATTGTATTTGTAAGGGACGTAATTTCCATGCCAAGCGACAACGTCAAATGGGCTGTGATCTTGTTCAGCTCTGAACAAGTGGCCTTGATATTTAGAGATAACTTGAAAGTTTTGAACTTCCCTGTCTTCATACCATGCCACAGGTGTCTGGAAGTCCCGAGGGTTGGCCAAACCATTGGCTCCTGCAAATTAACAATTTCAACTTCATTTTGCTCGGTGTGATGTTTCACATGGCCTAGGGTTAAATATTTGCCAATTTTGTTTCCATATAAATATATAACTTGTATTATATAAAATTTCATTATATCTAGTTTCCAGCTGTCAAAATTAACACCATCCATTTAAAGTGAGAGCTTTCAGAAAAGGGAAGTATAATGTTCACTCACATAGCTTCATTAAGCTAACAGTAAACAACTCACCAATTGGTCCTAAATTGGGAAGTTGAAAATGGTTGTCAAATACTTCAAGGATATAGCCACGAGTTGGTCCTTTGACATTCACACTGAACTTCATCCCTTGCTAAGAAAACATGTGAAAGATTACATTTAAATGATTTATTTGCACCAGCTATTCAACATTAATCTAGGGTAAGAAGGTATAATTTAGCTTATTAGTCTGGTGAGGCTTAATTAAAAGTTTTATATAATATGAGGATAAACATTCAAAGTTATTGTAAACTAAGGTATTATTCTATTTTTATATTTCAAATCCTGAGATTAATAAAATTTGACATCTTATGTATTACACAGTTAAATGATTACTAATATATTATTTGGACTAAGTTTCAGAATAAAGGACATGCTTGAATTAGCTTTTGTTTATTCTATTTATTATATAGTATTAGTTTAAACTGCATTTAACATTGTTGCCTACTTGGTGAATTCAAAGCTATTTTGTGAAGCAGGTTACATGTTAACTCCATACACCAAACACTACAAGACACCAATGTATGAAATAGAAAGTAAGGGAAGAAAATTATTAGTTCAACTTGTGAAGCCTCATCTATTGGCTGGAAACCCCTCCCTTCTGCTGGCGAGAATAAACACTCTCTACTATTTGTGCCTGAATAAAGTTTTTTTTTAACACAGCATCTTAGTACCCGTTTTGGTTATAAGACTATGTGTAAGGGATTAGGAAGGTTGAATTTAGAGGAAGTGTGCCCACATTTGTATGGAGGGAGAGTGGAAAATTATTTATGAGAAACCACACTCGGTACATCCAACCGGGATCAAATTCCAATATCCTCATCTTTGGCAGTCTATTCTATTGTGAGTGTGGCACCTTAGACCATGCTACCACCGAAGCTGCTCTGAACAAGTTGATTTGCATTTCCAAATAAACTTTTCCTTGTTTCCTATTCTAGATAGACATGCTTTGAAGAACTTTTTTATCTGGATCCTGGTGATTTTCATGGATAAACTAAAAGCTGTGGAGGATTAAAAAATATTTTTATTAAAAAACTACTTCAAGATTCTAAAAATAATTTTTCAACAATTTAAAACTATTTTTAGAATTATTTAAGCATTTATGGTTTTTGTTTCAGTGTTATTTATATCATTAAAACTTGTCGACTAAAACCTAAATACCTTAATATATGAAATATTATTTTTACTTTGTGCTACATCACAGGCAGGCAACACTGCTAAGCAGCTTTAAATGTATTTATTTATGGGACTTGTAGCCTATTTTACCTGAATAACACATATCTCGTTGATATCAACCTCCATCTTACCAAATTCTGTTGTGATGGCCAGTGACCCTTGTTGGGGTACTTGAAACAAAAATGCAAGATTTTTTTTAATAAACGTTTCACACTCTAGCTTAGTCGGCAGTGTCTGCCTACTAAGCTAGATTCCCAGAAGAGTTAGAAAATATTTCACTGTGAAATCGGTTCATTCTCGTTATGCCAAGTGGTACTTTCTTGGTCTGGAGTTTGGTTGCAGTGTTTGTGCTAAAATTAAATTATGATAAAGTGCAAATATATTCTTTGTAAAATTATAATTTTTCTTGTTAAGAAAAACATACTTTGAATAAGTTTTTTATTTATTCGTGTTATCACAATTTTATTAATGACTCAATTAAAAAAGAAACAAACAACACCTGCTTTTGCCATAATAAAGGATGGAAAAACTATGCCTAGTGCACCTAGCCACAATATGAATCAAATCCTGATCTCATGTGTCAGATCTTAGCCTTTCAAATGAACATGCCAGAATATAGGATTCTAGGTTTTTCCTATATTAAAATTGATACCATCTATGATTACTGTGAATGTTTGATCATCTTGTACACACCAATAAGAAAGTCACCGTCTGAATTGTAGAAGCACTTGTTCTCCATGGATGTGTTACACAGGAAGATATGGACTGCTATTCCTGACCGTGTCATGGGGTCTCCCGCTCCACATATTGTGTGGAGACCTTCAGAGAAATCAACTTTGTCATCAGCACTGGGAATACTGAATGGCAACCATCTCATCTGGTAGCAAACATAATAATACACCTTTACTTTGAACAATTCTTATTACCAGGGCCTAGGCATTTTTTACCTCCAAATGACCTGTAAAATTACCTAAGAATTACTTCAAATTTACAACAACAAAATTATAATAGAGGTGTGTGAGTGGGTATTAAGATGCGGTACTAAGTATTATTGTTTTCTTAGATAGTAATGTTAAGTTGCTGATAGTACAAATGACAGTTTGCACAAATAAAAGGAAACAAAGTACCAACACTCATTACCGTATTATGACATGTTGTATTGATATTGTTTTTCCAAAACCCCTC
>CABFOW010001796.1:110755-121814 GCA_902141385.1 Timema californicum
CCCCCCCCCCTCCCCCTTGTTATTAGAAACTAACCCTTTTACATCAATTATTTTCCATATTTTATTATTCAATGTTTAACTCAAGCCCACCATTTGGTGCTAAAATGAGAGAAAAAGACGCAATATTTTCAAAACTATGAATTGTTATCCAGTCAGATTTGAGTAACTTAAATACTAAATTAGATTGTTTTTGTGAACACCTGTAATTACAAAGTTCTAAGAGCTCAACTTATTGGGGTGTAGGTAACTGGACTAAAACTGGGTGAGGCACGCATCCACGAACCTGTGAACCAGCCCATTCTATCAAAATATGTAGCTGGACCTACAGATGTATTCTGTCCCAAGAACATATTTTGTTGTGCTCTTAATATTTAAGGATAGTAGTGGCAAGTCGAACATATACAATCAACAAAAATTTAGTTTTCTTATATGTGACTGGAAATGAATTACTTCAGTACAGTGTGTATAACCCGAACGGGTAGTAAGACGTGGTGCTAATAATAATAATAATAATACTTCAGTACAATTTATCATCACAATTCAATGACATGTCATTTTTATAACATTATTGAATTCTGGATCATGTAGAGTGACATCATGTGGCTATTTTCAGGTTTATAATGTCATGGTAACAAATTAATAAGTCCCAGCTAGTGATGTATATTTTCTACCACACAAACATGCACAACTATTTCAGTGAAGAAACACACACCTGGTTGGGGTTGGGAGGGTTCTGACCCCAGTTGTGTGTCAAGGCTCCAGGTTTACATCTGGTGAAAGGTCGGTGGATGACGGAAGGGTATATCCTGTACAACCAGGAACGTTTGTTCTCATGTCGAGGAGCTGTGAGGAACAAGTAATTGCATAAGTGATCAGTCCAAGTGAATCTCACACATTTCTGTGTTGCAGCCATAGTTTTTTCACTGTGTCTTACCACCCACCCATCTAGGCTATTCACATTTAAATTACACTAGTGGGTTTGGAATGAAGAAATTAGAATTTATAATAGATGTGCTTCCATTTTCCTAAAGTGATAGTGAGAAACGATTTAGGAAAAACACCCTCAGTAGGCTACACCTAACTAGCATTCAAACCTCAACCTCCTTACTAATAGCAAACCATATTTGATGAGCCTGACATTTAATCCACCCATGAATTTTTTAGAGTTTAAATTCAAAGGCAAAGTAGTTTTCAAATAAATAAATAGGAGATTAAAAATAATTTATAAGTTTATTATACAGCCTTAAACTATTTTAAAAATCTCAGTTACCAAGTTAGCATATTATAGCTGTTGAATTTCAACAAAAAACTTAAAGAGGTTCTAAAATCCCACCCTAGTTTAATGTGTTCTGTTTAGTATTCAACAAACCACAGGAATACGTTCAAAAATTCCAAACTAGTTGAATGTGTCCCATTTAGTATTCAACAAACTACAAGAAGACTTTCTGAAATTCTTCCTTAGTTTAATGTGTTTTGTTAAGCAGTCAACAAACCACTAGTCGAAAGTCCCGCCTTAATAAAATGTTGTGTTTTGTTAAGGAGTCAACAAGCCAATAAAATACTTTATTAAATTACGTCCTATTTAATGTGTTTTATTTGGTGTCAACAAACAACTGAAATATTGCTGGTATTTAAAATCCTGTCTTAATTGAATGTGTTAATTTGTTTAATATCAGTAGTCATTAAACCTCTGGAAGACTTTCTAAAATCCCGCCTTATTTAAATGTTCCTATTTTGTTAAGTACCTACCCACCCACTGGTGCATCCAAGGGGGGAGGAGGAGGTTCTGGGTTTAAATCCCTCAGACCTTGCTACCCACCTACCTCTTTCTCATCCCAAATGCTGTTGAAATCATACATGAGAAACTCTACAAATGAAGACTTAATGGGCTTCATGTATATACATCCAGAGGTGTCAGTTATGGACCCATGTGGAAAAATGTCAGATCTGGCCCAGAAGTGGAACTGGCCAACTCTGGTAATGCCAGATTTGCCCCAGATATGGCTCAAATCTGCCGCAGATATGGACCAGTTCTGGCCAGATATGATTTTTCTCAATGAACTTTCTATGAAGCCAAGGAAAATTAACATAAGACTAAAGTGAATACTTACAAAAATGATTTTGAGAGTTAAAAGTTATTGCAAGTTGCTTATTTGAATTTTCAGATTTTAGCTCATAAAATAATTTTATAAATTAAATTTCCAAATTACAATTTATTGAAACTAGCAGTATGCATGAATAAAAATTTATTCATAAAAACTTAATAGTCAAAATAATTAGGGAATTATGACAATTTTTATGGATTTTAAATTATTTAGAATATTATTGTATTTCTTTTGGTGCGTTTGCATTTTGCAGTTCTTAAATTTTCCCGAAGGAAAAACCAATGGACTCCGCTTAGTTGGTCAGTGAAACTAAACCCACCTCACTCCCCCCAAACGAATCCTGGCTGCACCAGTCTACCCACCTACCAGTCATTATTTCTAAAAATCCGCCCTCATTGAATGTGTTTTGTTAAGTAGTCAACAAGCAACTGAAACTGAAAAATTATTTAAAATATCATCTTAGAAAAATGCGTTTTGTTTAGTAGTCAACAAACCACTGGAAGACTTTGAAATTCCGTCTTAGTTGAATGCGTTTTATTAATGTCAACAAACCACTGGAAGACTTTGAAATTCCGTCTTAGTTGAATGCGTTTTATTAATGTCAACAAACTACTGAAAGACTATTTAAAATTCTTCTCTAGTTGAATGAGTTTTATTTAGTAGTCAACAAACTACTGGAAGACTTTCTAAAATACCACCCTAGTTGAATGTGTATTGTTAAGTAGAAAACAAATCACTGAAAGACGTTCTAAACTTCAACCCTAATCGAATGTGTTTGGTTAAGTAACAAAAAAAATATTATTATAAATACCACCCTAATAGCCAATAAACAACTGGAATATTATCTATATTTGTACATAAGTTAAATCTGTTTGGTTTATCAGTCAACAATAAGGTGAAATGTGCTCAAAATCACCACACCAAGCAAACAGAAGCCAATTAGTTGTCAAATGTGAACGGAAAGCCGCTGTGAAGTATTATTTTAATTTACCTGTGAAAGCTGTTCCGGAGATCTGCTCTGCGTATAACCCATAGGGACAGTGTTGCGGGTTGTTTTGGCCCAGAGGCAAGGCATCAGGACACCGCGGATCCTGAGACGCAAACTCGTTCCCGAAACCAGAAAAATACTACGGCACAATTACTTCATTTGATACATTTCCAATAAACCATTATTTTCAAGGGGTTATTAAATTAAAACTGGGTCAAGAACAAAGTGTTCGACACCATCAGCATTAGGGCCACACAAAATGTCTTTAAGCCAGGTATCCATTAATGTGTATCCGCGAATCGTGTCATCGTTGTGTATCATTTAGTGATACGATACGGCACAACACTGTCGTATCATCACTACGTATCCATATTAAAACCGAGGACATGGGACTTCGTATCAAAATTAGAGTGATTCAGTACTAGTTATTCTGCAACAATGAGCACATTCATTATTCGATTTTGAAAAAAGAAACGAAAGTCACTGCGCTAGTGGGTGTCAAAATTGTAAGAAAGCATGGAGGTGTACATTGGAACAAGTTTATTGGCTGACTTAAATCTCCAGTCTGTCAATGGGATACCCGCCTAAAGCCGCGTTCTCACGGATCGATCAACTAAAATTGTCTAAGCTTTTGGTTCACACGTTTCAACATAAATCGTTTTAGAGAGTTACAAATAAAATGGCACCGAATGAAGTTGTTAGTGCGCTTATAGTAACTACAGTAGCCCCATGGCTTCTTTGGTGCTGACTGACAGCTCACAGCTAGCTTCTGACAGTCAACATTTAGGTATATACCTAAATTTTGACTGTCAGAAGTGACAGCTGCTAAACACAAGTTTTTGCAGATCATTTGGTTCGGCGTAGGGATACATAATTTGGTCTGGTAACTTTTCAAAGCCACCAGCTGTGAGCTGTCAGTCAGCACCAAAGAAGCCATTGGGGCTACTGTATTTGTGAGTTATTGAACAGAGAACTGAGACATTTTTTATTGGAGTTTGACAAAAACATTTTTAAATAATGCTGTTTTGGGGCTAGGAATTGGATTTTGAGAAGAAATAAACTAAGAGTTGGCGAGAACTTGCTGTGGAGGATGCAGAATACACTGTCCCACGCATCCTTATTTTTATAAGTATCTAGTTTGAAATTCCACAGACAGTCATGCTTTTGATATAATTCTATAAATTGGAACATATTACTTTCAGACCACTTCTGAGACATTTTATTATTGAATTTATGCAAGCACCACACAGCAATAACGCGTCGATATCGAATGATAAGTTGACTGGCAATAGTTCACATGGTTCAAATACGTTTCAACTTGACTGAAAATCAGTGATGACTCATCACTTGAACGACAAAAGTTTGACTAGGTCAAGCTTTTGTGGAATCAACTAAAGTTGATCAACAAAAACTGAAATATAGGTTCACGCGGCCATTTCCATTCGATTGCTGTTAATCAAGTTGGTCAACTAAAATCGAACCGTGAGAGCGCTGTTCATGAGGTTGGAGCACATCGCATTAATCATCTTGATTACGGCTGAGATAGCAAATAACTAATTACAAATGTAAGTTTACTTGTATTTAAAAGCAGAATACACGGGAATACAAAGTAGTTTAATAGTTATTAATTTGGTGTTTAAAGTACTTCAATTTAACTAATTTAAATTCAATGTGAATACATGCAGTAGGTACCACTTTGATATTTAATAGTGCTGATAAGAAAATAAGTTGCACAATATACAAGGTCGTAATCAAGACAACATTTCAGGGGGGATTTGGCAGACACAACCACCCAACCGCCGCAGGCAAAGAAAAATGTAGCATATTAAATTACTCTACAAGCTACGCAGTGTTTATTTTTATGATCAATTAAAAACCCATGCTAATATATTTGTTGATAACAGTTATAGTTGCATCTAGATATAATCTTAAGAGTCAAAATCTACAACTGGATACGGGCTCTCACCACTGAGCCATCCGAGAGTCACCCCATACCCGGGGTTGTCTTCACTCATATTTTAATGCAGTCTATGATGGACGTGTGGAAATCGTCAGTTACATATGAGTGATCGATTAAGATATCGAGCTATCAGATATCGCAGCCACCTCCGATTCGGAAGGGCTTTGCTTATTCTGCCAATAGAACAATGACAATTGTACAAATTCACAGATCGCGATGGATTAAATAGTCAAGCTATTTTTTATTAATTGTTGATTACGGCTATAACCACATCTAAATATTATATTCTTTAAATTGAAAAATGACACCTGGACACAGGAATTGAAGACGGAACCTTTGGCTTAGTACGCCAATGCTCTAACCACGGGGTGACTCTTGGATAGCCCACTCACAAATACATTCTATTTTTAAAAATGTTCTTAAACATAACAATGGTGGCTACAAGCTATAATATACCCTAGTCGTAATTCCTGGTTCTGTTTAAACCGTAATTAAGGCAGTATTTTCGTCAACTTTCGGGGGATGGGAGGAGGGAGTTGAACGATTTGAACCCCAGCCCTGGAAATATAATCAGTCTCATTCAAGACATTTTTGTTAAAATTAGTATAACGGAACATTGTGTAGAATCCAGTGGCGGCTCGTGTATAGGCACTGCGGAACTGCAGCACCCCATATTTCCACTTTATATTATCGATAACATTTAATATAATGAGTTCTTTTTTCTTTAATTCTTTCTTTATTTTTGTAGTACAATATATATTCCTTAAACTTAATGTCAGTACTTCAGTAGCCATCCCTCAGTTTATGAAAAAGATACAAAAATCTTTGTATGAAACTGTGCGTTCCACAGTGCCAGCGACGTGTTGTTTGATTGTTGTGCGCATACGCCCATAGGAGGGTGTGGGGAGGAAGGCGAGACTGCCAGGTAGAGAGAGCACTGTTGCTCTCACAGTGCCGGCTCTGGCGTGATGGTGGAAGGAGAAGTGTTTTTTTACTCAGCGTGTGTTGTGCTTAAAAACCATGTACCATATTCTTGAATGTGATAAAGTGTATAAGAGTGTAGAATTAGATTATTATTATTATTATTCTGCTTCCAGATATTCTATTTGATTCTTTTATTCAGTTATTTTATTTAAAAGAAAGACTAAATGCGCTTGCAGTACTTTCAATGGAGAAAAATTTCCTCCATTGTCATCCAGAGATCAAGGAGAAAATTATTGAACTTTTTGCGCAAATTAAAACAAGACGAATGGATTTCTTTAAATGAATAGAATAGAAAATGTTTAGAGCAGCACCCCCACTAATTTTAGCTACGAGCCACTGGTAGAATCTCGTTGACAAGCTGTGAGACTAGTCTCTTGCACAACCATAAGTTATCGTTTGAGCTTTACGTTTATTTGAATTAAAAGTGGACAAACTCGATCTTTATTGGAGTTGCTGGAGGCTCTTTGCTCCTGTCAAGGTCAACCAATACTGGTTGGCTGCTACATTCTTCCCGGGTCACATCTCCATTCCAAAGTGCCAAGAATACACGCCGTAACTCTTGTTCAATTAAACTGATAAGTGATAAGATTAACTAATAACCTTGTTACCGCTCAAAAATGCAGTGATACGAAAGAGAGAAAACTTACTTTTTTATTTGTTACTGTTGAAACTTAACATCAAACACACAACGGGCTGGTTCTAAATGTCGACACTGGCGTGTTTACAACTTGACAAAATTTATGTTTAAGATTATAATTACTCTGACCTAAACCTTATTAGATGTGTGTCTACACCAAGCCAAAAGTATTGGGTTTGATTCCTGACATGGTCAAACAAATTAACATTGACTAAATCGAGGCTTTTCTTTTTATGGTGATGATTATAATCCCAGAGCCGTTGTGTAGTGTTTTTTTCTAGAATTAAGTTAATTGTAAAAAAAAGTCGTGTGATGAATAATCAGTTTGTTAAGAAATGCACGTTGAACACCCCAAATTACATACATTTTGTTTATAGCGTCCACATACTGCGGAAAATAAGTATAATCTAAAATTTTTTGTCTAAGGGTCTAGGTTCAATTCCAAACCTTGTCACTCCATTAAAAACAGCTCTGGAATATATTATGTGGGCACTGGCATTATATTGGCACTGTAAATATACTAAAAATATAGAAATTGCAAAAACAGGGTTTAGCTTCGACCTGAACGCAATTAGTAAACTTATAAACATAAAACTGCATACATTTAAAATTAAGATACAGTTAATTATATTCATAGTTCTAAAAATAGTTTGCTATTATAAACATTACGTTAAATTTGAGAATTTGGTAACATTATTTAAAAATCTCATATCTCATTTATTAGTATACATTATACAATGATTCAATAGTCTTATTTTTTTAGGAATAAAGCCCAAGGAAGGTAAATATATAATATGAAGATATTGTTATTATTTTAGTATGGCAAAATACACTTTTTTGGAAGGATTTAATTTATTACAATATTATAATTTGAACTTATTTTATAATATTACATAAAAACACTACCTACTTAAATAGAAACTGACGGCATCTACTGCCAGTACCAAATTAATTTATAACTTTTTCTACTAAAGCAGTTTTGATTTGATTTTCAGTCATTGCACATTAGAAGATTAAAAAATACAAAACCTTTTCAATTTCTTACCTTCAAATGTTCACTGGCCATTATCGTCCTTCTACCGACACCGATAAATGACGCGTATTAAAGTTAAAGTATGTTACTAAACAATTTTTAAAGTTTGTACTTGGCTCTAAACCAAAAGCTGGCTAAAGACAAACCTTCTCATTGGCTGCAAACCAGCCAATTACAGAAAAGACAAAAAAAAGCAAGGTCAAACCAGACTCTTTTGGTAAACATCTTTAAGCCTTATTTTAGTCGTATTTGTTGATAAAAACCAGAATCTTATTACCCACAATGGTGGATACAGGGACAAAAAAAAGTCAGTCTCGTTTTAACTGGTCTGCCGATGACAGGAAGGCTATGCTCCAAATCCCTGCCACGTGTTCTAAGGTGGCTTTATACGATTTCCCACTCTCCGTCCATGTATATGAAGTTATATGTCTCAACTATACTTTTATCACCCTTACCCTGATAGTACAAATATGTGGCTATCCCGGACGGGTAGTAGGATGTAGGGCACGGATACAAACAAGATATTTTGTTTTGTCGCTATTTGGGCTATACACATATGTACTAACTACGCAAATGTGTTGGGGATGAAGAAGGCTTGATTTAGAGAAATGATATACGCATTTGCATGGAGGGAGAGTGAGGAAAACATTTAGAAAATACCACCTTCAATACGCTAGACCGAGACTCGATCTTCGATCTCCCCGTCGTTGGCAATCAAGCCCATTGCGAGAGTGACGCCTTACGGCTTGTATTGAAAGGAAAGAGTGATCACTAAGGATGACAAACTCGACTCCTCGATTCATTCGACTCTTACTGGTATTGAAGGGAGACTACTCGAGCACTGAAATGGGTGTAAAACAAGAATGATTCGACTCAGCGACGCTACATAAGTATCCCAGTGGGAAATGTGGTTATGTAAAGCTGCGTGGAGACGGGTGTAAAGCAGGTTTTCCACATGCAATGATTATTGGCGCCAGGAGTATGCCAGTTTAATGGCGCCAGTTTGTGTTTCCACATTCATCAATCAGTTTTCTACTGGCGCAGTATTCAACTGCCGTAGTTAATGCAAGTATTGATGTCGTAGTACAAATCGTGTCTTTATAGCTCCGGAAAATAATAAAAAGAAAGAAGCGAAAACATAGATAATGGGTTCGTAAATGGATTTCACGTAGAGATGATTTGGGTACGTCGAGTACTTAAATTCAAGAGACCCAGAAGCATATTATAATCATTTGTGAATGACACAAGATAAGTTTATATTTTTGTTGAACTATATTTCCAATCAAATACAAAACACATTATTATATGTTCTGTTGACCATTTCTTTGTTAGTTTCGCCATCGTTCGTAAGAACACTCTTAGCAATTTAAACACTGTTTACAAACAAACAAGACACTGGTGCCAAAAAGTTCAACTGCCTTTTACTTTACTGACGCTATGATTAGTGGCGCCATTAATTATTGCATGTGGAAACCCCGCTTAACGTGTCATGTAATCGATGCTGTAATGTAACGCTATTCCTTCGTTTGGACGCACACTGTAATGCTCGCGCTGAGGTTCGTTCTGATCCGTCGGGTGTCGGTTTATGGAGCGAAGATAAAGGTGCTCGCAGTGTAAGTTTGAACGTGATTCGTGGTGAATGAGCGAATTGCGAGTGGTGGTCTGTTTACTTACTTAATTTCTTTTTGTTTTTATTTACTTATCGAAATCCACTTATTTACTTTACTTACTTAGACTGACTTCTTAAAGTTACGAATATGTGGAAGGAAGAGAAACCGCTCGAATTTATCAAGATATACAAAAGAAAAGATACTTTGTGGAACCCAAAACATTCAGATTACTAACAAAAAAAAATTGAATAATGATGCTTGGTTAGAAATTAATACTTCTATGAATATTGATGCAAAGGAATGTAAAGAAAAAATGAAAGTTTGTTAGCATCGTATTGAAGAGAAAAGGGCAGGGCAAAAAATAGCGTGGGTACTGGGAAAGGTATTGATCACATACATGCTTACTACATAACTATTATTTACAATACTAATTATTCTTAACTAATAATACTACTGAAATGAAATGACTGATCTCATTAACGGATCATGTTTTGATATTTTTGGTCCAATTTATCTTATTAAATACTCAAAATCAGTAGGGGAGATCCATGTGAAGTTATAATATAGTCCACTTATTTGTTGACACTTTAAATTCGAAAAGATTCAGAACCTTTTATCTTTTTGTACAGTTGTGTTTTCCAACAACGATGACGTCTACAATTATTTTCCACTCTCCCTTCACGCAAATGTAAATATACTCCAGCTAAATTCAACCTTACTCATCTCCAACTCGATAGCGTAGTTAGTTCATGTGCGTACACTCTGCGGTGCTAAAACAACGTTTGATTGTTGAGTTTGACACAAGAGTTTGAGTCTTTATACAAAGGTGTAGGTTTGAGGAAAGCAATCAAGAGTAAATTCTCTTAAGCGGGCCTTACATGATCAATAATATTGACAATATCAGTATTGACAATACAGCCGTCAATCCTCGTGCCAACCATTCTCAAACTTGCCCCACTTACACGATCAAATTATTGACAATACTTTAGTCAATAAATTTGTACAGTACCTCTCTTTATGCGTACAAGCAGGTGGAATCTGTGTGGTTTTATTCTGTTGTTTCTGGGTTTTGTCCTTCCAAAACATGGATAACCACACAAAAGGTTGCATAGCTATTATTTTGGTGCTTGGAACTACTCGTCGAGTGAAACGCAAAGTTGGATGTAGAGATGTTTGAAAAAAAGAGAAGAATATTCTCATCTAGTTTTGTTGAAGGAAACTGAAGTTGAGCAAATACTTCAGAACCGCCAACACTCACCCTTTTAAGTTCTGAAAAAGTGAGAAGATGCCCTCTGTTTGTAAGCTCAGTTCGAATGGTAGGGTCGTCACAGGTGGGGAAGAAGTACTGTAGTTGAATGTCGAGAATTATGAGGAACTAGTATTCTGCGAATTATCTGAGCTTCTTGGAGGTTCATGTTCCATATTTATTTCAACGAAGTCACGATGAAGAGTCCCCAAGCTTGCTTCAAAAAGGATGCCATTTATTGCTTTCTCTGCGAAAGCTCTTTGTCTGGACTCCAAAGTCAGCAATTTTTCTCCCCGAGCTTTAGATATAGTCCGAATGTTGCTGTCAGGGTTCAATGAGGTTTCCAAAAGGGTACATGCTTTTTGTAAAAGCTCGTTTTTCTTCGAGATTGGACCTTGCATTCTTGTTTTTTTTTTTTTTTTCGGGGGGTTTGGAGAGGTGATGGGGGGGGAAGCTTTGAAGATGTTGAAGCTGGGGAATTAGCAGAAGTCTGCTG
>CABFOW010001797.1:20114-47177 GCA_902141385.1 Timema californicum
CACACCACAGCTAGTAATGAGTGGCTGCACAGTGTAAATAGCACACCACAGCTAGTAATGAGTGGCTGCACAGTGTAAATAGCACACCACAGCTAGTAATGAGTGGCTGCACAGTGTAAATACCACACCACAGCTAGTAATGAGTGGCTGCACAGTGTAAATAGCACACCACAACTAGTAATGAGTGGCTGCACAGTGTAAATCGCACACCAGAGCTAGTAATGAGTGGCTGCTCAGTGTAAATCGCACACCAGAGCTAGTAATGAGTCGCTGCATAGTGTAAATCGCACACCAGAGCTAGTAATGAGTGGCTACACAGTGTAAATAGCACACCAGAGCTAGTAATGAGTGGCTGAACAGTGTAAATCGCACACCAGAGCTACTAATCAGTGGCTACACAGTGTAAATCGCACAGCAGAGCTAGTAATGAGTGGCTGCACAGTGTAAATCGCACACCAGAGCTAGTAACGAGTGGCTGCACAATGAAGTTACCTTCTTGGAAAGACTACTGAGCGGCTTGCTACCAGCCAAATCTTTGAACCAAGCCTCAATAGCGTTCTTGGTACGAGCTGTTGCTGGCCAAAAATTGTCCTTAGGGTTTATTTGCTGCCGCTTTCGACCCGTATCAGGGATCAGTGTGTTTAGTTCTTCCTTCTTGTTCATTATCTGGTTAAAATACTCCACCACCTGCAAACAGATAGTGCTGGGTTCAAACCTTGTCAAATATAAACTTCTGATATTATTCATAATATATAGGTTACTTATTCTCAGAGTATTTTTGTAATACCAAGATAGGGCTTTTCGACTGACCTTGACAGCGGTGAGGTTGCAGTTGCGGGCCGTTCCAAACTCGTCGGTGAGCTGTGGCATGGTGGCGAACCCATGTTTAACGTTGATGGTCGTCAACTCGTCCTACAACAAGAAGAGTCCTCGGTGTGAAATATGTTACCAGAGCTGGTTCACGGTCAACATGTGTGGGGTTCTGGCGGGAGCTTGGCCCCTATTGGCAGAAACCACACTTACCTCCTTCTGCTTGGGTTCCTGTGGGTACACATCCGGAGGTCCAAGGCGCGGACGTTTCAACGGCCGCTTCTCGTAAGAAAACCCCATCATTGTTGATTCAACTATGAGTAGCTGCAAGCATGTGTTACGCATGTAAACAACGTGCGTTCCAAATTACCTCTAGGGGTCTAATAAACAAATCTTTTATTTTTTATGAAAATAACACCAAGCTTATCAAACAATGTTACCGACAACATTTGACACACACAAAAAAAGGGAAATATGTTAAAATATTAGCATAATTTTAGGCCAAAAATTTAGAAAATAATAATTTGACTCTACCATTTCACAGGGTATCGTTTGGTCATATTCCTGGGCATTTCCGCTAACATTTCAACCTTAAAACCAGCATAGATGTGCAAATAATTGCATTAATACCCCATTCTGGATTTTATCAACATTTCATTTTCTGAGTTAAGGAAAGTTAGGTTAAGGTGAGTTAGTTTGTAATTCTTGGCATATAAACGATTGTTATGTTCCTTTAATATTTATATGTATATATATATATAAATATATATATTGTAACGTGTAAAAAATGACCAAAAAACAATTTAACACGTACAATTGATCAAGTCCTTAGAATGGTGCAAAACCATGATTAACAGTTCTAATAAGTTCTTATAACGTGTGGCATATAGACTCACTGAGACATCAGGAAACGCCCTGTTTAACAACACCTAAACTGCCCCAGCGAACGTAGTACATTGGCTTTGGAAGACAAAACAAGCAACTTTTATCTCATGAGCCAGATGATGAATTATTATTATCACCGCGTCTTACTACCCGTCCGGGTTATACGCACTCACGCTAATGTGTAATGGTAGGGTGATTGTGAGATGAAATGGAGGACCTACAGTTTAACGTGGAATCCGAACCACGGTGGAGGCCTGGCATTCCCCACATTCACAAGATGTCTTGTCAGAGGTGAAGGAAGGGTTTGGTAATCAGATAAATCTGTACCGGGACCAAGGATTGAACCCCGGCCGCCAGCGCAGAAGTCTGACACCTTACCCCTAGACCACCAGGTGACCTATTGTGATATCTAACTCTAATAGGAGTTAGCTCTCGCTAGCTAGCAAATGTTAATTACTGCCCTTGTAGCTCCTTAAACTAGGACCAGGATTATACAGTTTTGTTCTTCATATAGTTATCTATTGTAGTAAGCCGACTGGTATGGATGGTTAGTAAGTTATTCTTTTGATTGCAGTTACTTTGTATTATTAAGATTGTGTCTTTATCTAATGTCCTATTAGGAGTATTAGCAGTTGTCTTGTTTTAACGAGTTACAGGACTTCTTGTTGGAACCTATGACCTAGGTGTACAGATTATTGGGTGTTCCAAGGTGCTTCACACCTGACTCATCTTAGGCGAGTTATTGATATAATATAATAATAATAATAATAATAATAATAATATTTAGCACCGCGTCTTACTACCCGTTCGGGTTATACGCTTTAAGTACTAAATTACACTAATAGATCAGGAATTAGGAAGGTTGAATTAGAGGAAGTGAGCCCGCATTTCCGTGGAGGGAGAGTGGAAAACCATTTTAAGAAAAATCATCCCCAGTTCACCCGACCGAGGTTCGAACCTCGATCTCCCCGTCCTCAGCAGTAGAGCTCCCCACGAAAAGCGTGTTAGCCAACTACGCCACCGAGGAGGGTTATTTCTTTATTAATAAACTACTTTATTAGTCATGTATATTATTCCTGTACCGGAGTGTGCCTATGTCCTATAATGTAGTAAGCAGTACGGTAGAAGAGTGCAATATGTATAATTGTATGTTGCATTACGAACTAGCTCAACTTAGCCAGGCCTTTCCATGGCTGTAGCCGAATAGTCCAAGGATTCTTAGTCGGACCCTTGAGCTTTAGACTTGACGATTTTACACTTCTTACACTGTTCATAACGAAGACTGCATCAAACTATTCGAACGACAACAACCTCAATTATAATGGAGGAAAACATAAGTCAGTGTTCTAGCAGATGAAACGATAACACTAAAACAATTGACAATCACACACCACAACTAACAGCGCGAGAACAGCGCATGGCTGGCAGCCTTTGTTTTCATGGTGACGAAGGAATCAAGCAGGGTGGATATTCGGACAAACCTACACTTGGTCACGTGATTTCCAATGCAGCTATCAAAACCCATGTGCCAGGACTGTGACTATGGACACATTTTAATATTAAAAAACCCGCCTCGGTGGCGTAGTTGGCTAACGCGCTTATCGTGTAGAGCTTGACTGCTGAGGACGGGGAGATCGAGGTTCGAATCTCGGTCAGGTGAAGTGGGGGTGGTTTTTCCTAAATGGTTTTCCCCTCTTCTTCCACGCAAATGCGGGTTCATTTCCTCTAATTCAACCTTCCCAATTCCTAATCCATTAGCGTAATTAGTACTTAAAGCGTAATAACTCGAACGGGTAGTAAGACGCGGTGCTAAATATTATTATTAATCTTAAAATGTTTAGAAAAAGATCTATAAGCCTAGACCTAGATATTATTTATATTTTTTATGTAAACAAAATGGTTTTTTATAAGTATATATATTTAGATACGCTAACCCTGCTCAAATTAATAAGCAGTGACCGATATTTCCCAAGGATGACACAGTAAAGGAGTTGTATGTAAACCAACATAGCCTGAATACTCTAGAACTTATAGTGAACTAACATTTTTTTTATAATCAAATAAAAATAGTATAACATATTTTCTTTTTGTGTGTCAAATGTAGCCTAACTTAATTATTTATAATCATCTGATAGGTAGTTTTTCCATGGTAGAAATATTTAAAAATAATTAAATTGTTTGTGTACTAGATCCAC
This sequence comes from Timema californicum, assembly GCA_902141385.1. Classification (NCBI taxonomy): domain Eukaryota; kingdom Metazoa; phylum Arthropoda; class Insecta; order Phasmatodea; family Timematidae; genus Timema; species Timema californicum. Next base: position 24,005 of record CABFOW010001797.1, read on the forward strand.
CCTTACTTCCGATTTTTAAAGTCATGCTAAGGCAAAATGTAATTTACAAAAAATGTTATGATTTAACAACTTTAAAATTGGGTTAAATTGGGATTCCTTACACCTTTACTTCTTAAACCCAATCGTCACTTTATATAAGAACAAGTGAAGCAGGTTTGGAGGCAGAGGGCAAAACCTCTCAATCAAATATGTCAACTCAACTAGGCTCACTGACATCTATTTTAGAAATACGTCAAATAAATAACCAAGGAACTACTAACAGAAAAAAAAAGTCTGTACAACCAATATAGGAATACAATTACCATTACGACGTGAATGAGAACAATGAAACGGTTACAATTTTAGAGAGAAATCGCCGCATATTTTTAATACCAAATTCTTATTTAACTTAAGGGAAAAAAACTTTAAATTTTACCACACAATTTATTTATTTTAACAACATTTTGAAACGGTATAAGCAGCCGCGTGTTGTGCCACATCGAATAAACTCACCAAGCTATTTACTTGGATACTATTTCGAAGAAAATAAACATATCACCAGTTTTTTTGTACACATTTTTAAGTCCAAATAAAATTAGTCCGAAACATATCGGTTGTCTGCAAAATGCAAAGTTTACAAAATTGTCAAGGATTAAACATTTAAAACGCTACGGCTGCTTCCAAAGTTAATATAAATATGAAAATTTACATCTAGCAAAATAACTTGGCACACATACAGCTATAAATAGATAAATACTAAATATATTTAACATATTTATGCTGTATTTGAAGCTAGTTTGTAAAAGTATAATTATTATTTACTACTAGCAGTGTGGCCTTTCAATTAAAATAGACGATTTAACTCGTTGGTGAATAATTTATCCACTACTTTCCAGAAAATGTGTGTAAATTGTGTTGTTTTTAAATATTTTTTAGTTTCACTCCATTTAACCTTGTTGTTCCAGAAAAACTTTTACAGCCTAGAGCAAAATATACCATCTCAGAAAATACCAGCATGGACTTGAACAAACTACCATTCAATCGCAGGTAAAACCAACACATACTAAGACAAAATAACATAAGTAGGTACCGGTAGGCCTACTATGCTAGAGAGAGCCAGCTAAAATCAGAACAAAATACCAGCAAATAGCAAAGACCAGACCAAATTACCATACTGCCCCAAAGCGAATCAACAAGGACCAGACCAAAATACCATATTGTTCCAGAGAGAACCAGCAAAGACTAGACCAAAATATTATAGCATCCCAGAAAGAAACAGAATTGACCAGAGCAAAATACCAGAGAGAACCCCAGGATATACCAGAGCAGCATACCATATCATCCCAGAAAAAACCTAACAAATCCAGAGTAAACCAGAGACCCAGAAAAACTAGACTAAACGATGGTTGTTTCATAACCCATAGGGAACCAAAGTAAAACCCTGAGAGTGGTCTGCTCTTGATATTTTCACCTGTGATGGACTGTTAGAAAACAAATTGTTCATTAAAATTAAACCCAATCATTTATATCTGATTAGGATACAAGTACTTATAATAGAAGCTACTAGGTATACTAAATAAAGTGTGACAAGAGGCTACGACGTGTTAGAGTTCGCGAAACTTGGAAAATAAAATGTACTGAAGAATTATCTGCACACCATAAATAAACAAATGAGTTACTAAATAGCCATGTTAACGTCACTCGTAAAATGATTGACTAGCTAGAACATGTGATACCTTCACTCAACGTGAAAGATTTCCATGGACAACTCTTTAAGATAAATGAACGTAAACTGTATCGTGATGACTTCCATTTAAAAACACGAAGGGAACCTTTACGTTTACGGATGCCTTATATAATGAACCCCCTTAAGTTGATCATAATCCCGGCATAAAACTGTTGTCATAACAGCGATATTAGCGTGGTCGTAATAAAGTAGCTAAATAACTATTAAATTGAAAATCATAATAGTGGACCTATGTTGGGCTTTTCTCAAGTTTGTGGTCACTCAGGGATTTAATAATATTATATTATATTCTTCCTAATATTCATGTTATTCTCCTGTTTTCAGAACATAGTAACTTCTTTCATGTGTTCTGGTACATTATCTTACAATTATGCCAGGGATCAGGGAAGTTTAATTAAATGCATCGGCGCATGAGTACGTCGTAATGCGACATAACCATCTTCAACAACTACGCACACCATCGTAATTGAAACGTTTATCTCTTGAACAGTCTCCGAGCGAGTCTAAAGCGTGGGCCCTATCCTGCTGCAGCTCCACCTTCTCAACCTCAGACTTGGCCACAGACAAGATATACACCAAACATTTGGCCTTACGGAGGTTTTTCTGCGTCCCATGAGCCAGGTTGAGTCCTTCAGCGCTGGGAAGTGCTGGTTACAGTTAGAGATTACAGCACATCCCCGTGAAACAACTCACTTGCAAATGTTTCGTTTTAAAGGCGTGGTGGTCCAAACACAATATTTCAGATACCAGCAATCCCGTGCCCCAACTCACCAGTCACTCCCCTTTCGACGGACAATCCTTTTTAGATAATTGGTCGACAGTATTTGAAGATTGCTTACAGCTAAACAATCCCTTTGAACAAAAAGGACCTAGATTTGTGAAAGCTGGTTTATTGACAATACAAAGATTTTTCTTCTTCTGGTATCTAGCAAAACCATCTTTATAGTAAATTATTTTTTAAAATGCCTGCTTGATATCAATGTTGTAACTTGGGGTTGTACGTAGCAACCCACGTATCGAAGTACTCAAGCTCTCCCAATAAAAGCAGTCATTCTAACCTGGAGGCTGTGGGTCTGGTGTACACCTTGTCTGTGGACTCGGCCTGTACCCATAGATACAGAAATGTTCCGCAGGTTGAACCCCGCACAGAAATATTATCCTCACACATATAGTCCTTGTAGGTTGAACACTGTCACCACCAGTGTCGTTTGCTGTGGAAGGTCGCCCTAGAAAGTTCTCTACAAAAACCATTCCCCCTCAGTGACTTCTTCTTCTATACTCTAGTGTACATACATTTTAACTAGTAGTTCACTCCGAGAGTGGTATTGACTCGATGTAAATAATTTAGTTTTGGAGAGTTCAATAGGTCTAGATTGAACCACCCTAAAACTAAAATATATCACAATTTCGACTTTGGTTGCCAAAAAGACGAGGCCTACGTTGGTTCAAAATTCTATAATGGTTATGTTACTCCATTCCTCTATATCCCCTTCAACAGGAAGTTTGAACCTCGTTTAATCCAATCCTCTTTACCTGCCTGGTAGGTGCCAGCGAAAGAACGCAGATGTAAGATGTCAAATATATATGTCCAGGCAAATCTATTTCAAACGCGAAATTGTCCAGGTTTTCAACCAGCAATATTGATAGGAATTAAAATATTAAGCAATTATCAGATAGTATTTAAGATTATATCCATCTTAGATTTGTTTTAAGGGGTATAAATGGAGTAGTGAAGTTCTATACAAGTTGCCTACCTAGTGGGTACCAATTAGCTTCTCCTACTCAATTCTGATCTCACAGCTAAGTGGTGTACCACGAGGCCTGATAAACCTGGTAGAGGTTGGGTTGAGCCCTAGTGGAAGCCAAGCCAGGTGCATACGAGAGACAGGAGACTGACCAACAAATTTGTAAGAGTCTGGCCAGTTGGCTCTCAGCTAGGAATGTGAGGATGAATAGATCTAGTAAGCCGGTGGCCAAAACAAAATAATAATTCGAGAAAATAAAGTAAAATGCCAGACGGGAAACCTTACAGACGATAAAAAGCTACGGTTAGGTACATTGAATACTTACAGGAAGTTCGGAAGAGGTTGTGGATATAATGGAGGAGAGGAAGCTGGATGTGCTTGGAGTGAGTGAGATCAAGCGGAGAGATATAACTAAGAAAAGGATATACGTTACATTGGATGGGGAATGATGAAAGGAGAAATAAGGTTGGGTTTGTAGTGAGGATAAGCTGGGAAGTAGAGATGGAGTGAATAAGTGACAGGATCATCAACATGGTTATTACAGAGAAAGGAAAGCAGTTGTAAGCACTGCAGGTATATGTCCCTGAAGATGGATGCAATTTGGAGGAAAAACACACACTTGAAGAAAAACTGGAAAGACACCTAGGTAAGGAACGGCAAGTGATGATGGAGGACTTAAATGCCAAAGTTGGGAAGGAAAGAAGTGGTTTTGAAGAGGTACTTGGAGCTTATGGTTGGAGAGAAAGAAACGAAGAAAGAGACTCCTGGAATTGTACTCAAGAAATGGAATGAAAACCGTTGATTTAAAAAGAGCAGGGATACGCACTCATTGGATAACGCACTATAGACGGAATGGGAAGCAAACATCTCCAAGTGACTATTTTCTATTAGTTAGAGAATTAAAGGTATACACAATGAACATTAAGGTCCTGCCAAGTGTCTTTGGACGGGGACCATAGACTATTAGTCGCCGACATGAAAGGATGGAGGAGATGGTGCCAGATAGTGAAGCAGGAAATGAGGATAAGGATACGGAAGCTCAGCCAAGTGGAGGAGAGAATTAGCTTTCAAGCAAGAGTAAGAGGAGCACTACCAAAGGACGTCATAAAAGGGGGAGAAGAGGAATGGTAAAGATAAAAAAAAAAGCTTGGTGGAAGGGGCAAAGGAGCTGTAAGGAAGAACCAGTGGAAAGATAAGATGGAATGTAACTACATGTTGGAACAAAGAGGTAAGCCTCATATCATTTATATAGTTACCATTTGAACGACTTTAGCCTTTATGGGTAGGGGACGAGTTGTGTCCATACTAGCTTTCTAATTTGTGTATTGTCCGCAACTATCGACCTTGTTTGTATTTGAGCTGATGTTTTCAAACGATAAATATTTCTAATGTTAGGTAAATGCGATTTGATCGCTTTCTTTAAATATTGTTTGGTAAACTTAAATATATATATATATATAACTTCTTGACATGTATTATGGATTCTGTCTAATATTGCGCACTGTCCTCTATCTCTAAAGTTATGTTTATCCTTTTTGAGCCTTATTCTATCGTCTCAGAATAAATCGGCCTAGAGGCCTACGTTAATTCCATGTTATTTGTTTTGCATTCACATTAAGAAATACCCCAACTCCCTCAATGCCATTGGTCGGATGCTCATCTCTATTAATGATAAGATAGCTAGGTCTGGATACTTGGGCCTGGCATATTTGAGAGTAGGTCAAATAAAGATCCCTGGTGATCTGCATTTTTTGTCTTGCAACCTTTTCAATGTGTCTGGTTTCTTGAACGTACATCGCACGTACGTTCTAGTATGCTGAATGCTTAGGGAGGACATTGAGTTGAAACCTGAGGGGAAAGGATTGGTATTGGAGGAGGAAGAAGAGAAGGAAATAGACGGAGAGATGGAGCAGGACTAATCTGGAAGGAGGTAGACGAGGCCTTGAAAAGGACGAAGAAGGGAAAGACACCAGGAGTGGACGGACTCACGGTGGCAATGATCACAGCAGGAGAAATGGGTCCACAGTGGTGGTACAGAGCAGCAAGGGCAGTGTGGAGGGAGAAGAAAGTGCCAGAGGATTGGACAAAAGGTATTATAGTACCAATATTCAAGAAAGGGGATAGGAACAGGTGTGGAAATTATATAGACATAACACTGATGTGTCAATGCACGAAAATGTATGAAAAGATTCTAGAAAGGAGACTGAGGAAAAGCGTGAAGGGGAGATGGAGAGCGATTCAACATGGGTTCAGAGAGAAGAGGCCCACGGTAGATTTAATATTCGGGATTAGACAGTTGATGTAAGAGAGATATGAGTTTGGAAAGAATCTGGGAATGGTGTTTATGGATGTATACAAGGCTTAAAATAGTGTGGATAAAAAGAAAGAGGAAGTACAGAGACAGCTGCAGGAATGAAATGGAATTTAGTATGGTGAGAAGTGAAGTTATGGCGATGACAAGGCTGAGAACATGACCAAGAGAGCTGATAGAACTGGATGAAGTAGAGTTGAAAGAAACAGAGCGTGAAGTATCTGGTAGTGTGATTGAGACAAGAGAGGGCAGCAGAGAAGATATATTGAAACGAGGGCAGCAGGGAGAGGTTTCTACAGGCGTGTGAGAGATCTGCTATGGAGAAGAGAAGTACCCTTAAAGTGTAAGGAAGTGATGTATAGAACATACTTCATACCGATTGTAACGTATGCAGTGGAAACTTGGACGTTGGATAAAAGAGAAACAAGGAAAATAGAGGCCGTGGAAATTAAGTTTTTGGAGAGCAGGCTAGCTGTCACCAGAAAAGATAGGATTAGGAATGAAGTTGTAAGGTCTAGAGTTGGGGTACATGAGATAGTAGAGGAAGCAAGGATGAGATGGTAAGGATACGTAATGAGGATGGAAGCGGAGAGGATTACAAGGAGATTAATGGATATGAAGTACATAGGGAAGACCAAGGAAGAGATGAGAGGAACAGATAGCAGCAAGTGTGCATGTGAGAGGAGTAGAGTGGAAGAGAGTGAAGGAGGAAGAATGGTGGAAGGGCAGAGGGAGATGGAGGCATTTTACTAAAGACCCGGCAACAGGCTGAAAAAAGTTCATGATGATAATGATGGTTTGTTTAAAAAGGGCCTCATAGTCTGTAGTGAGGACATTGACATCTATCTAGTTTTTCATACATTTTAAAAGAACCAGTTCTTCAATTTTGTGTCAAGCTTCTTTTCTTTGCAAAAGGACAGTTGTATCGCATCTCATATTAATACAATGATTGTATGGTATAGTAATTATTATAATTATACCAATTCTAGCTCCCACTACATGTAAACCTAGGAAATATACCTTTAAAGAAAATCAATTCGTTTCTTTGCCCCGGTAAATATGTTGGTCAATTAATAAGAGATGTATATTTTTAATTTAGGCCTATTTAATTCAAAAATAAATTAAACAAAACCAATAATGTAAATATTTGTTTACAGGGAGTCTAAAAACAATGACAGTTCTATTATATACTATAGTTTTCTTACATGGGCCAACTTAACAGACGTTATATTACATTCCAATAATTTTACAGGAAAATTCCAGATTAACTACACAAACTTTCCAAAGCATTGGGAAAACAATGATTCTATTCTGTTCCCATGATCCAAAATGAAGAGTTGGGAAATAAACTTGTTCTTTGAAGTAAACGTATTTGTAAAAGCAATGTTCAAACAATTGTAAATAAACCTTTGGTCAACATGTGGCGATGATAGATTCTCTAAGACAATAACTCAGCCAATATCCCAGAACAGATATCATGTAAAGGAACATGTTGTAGTCCATCGTTGCAGTCGGTTCCATGTTACAAAGTCAATACATTCAATATCGGGAAAATGAAGGGTACCTGGGCTCATCAAGGAGCAGGTGGAAGGAGAAACGAGAGGGCGAGGAGCAGGTGGAAGGAGAAACGAGAGGGCGAGGAGCAGGTGGAAGGAGAAAACGAGAGGGCGAGGGGCAGGTGGAAGGAGAAACGAGAGGGCGAGGGGCAGAGTTAAGGAGGAGCCAATGCAGGACAGGATAGAGGAGGCACAACTAAGGTGGTACAGGAGGCCATGTGAGGAGTCGAAGATAACTAAGGTGGTACAGGAGGCCATGTGAGGAGTCGAAGATAACTAAGGTGCTTGATATTGAAGTGGCGAGTAGGAGGCCAAAAGGAAGATCAAGGGAGAGGTAGTAGAGGGAAGTGTGGAGTAAAGAGAAGAAGACTGGGTGATTGTGGAGGAGAGGTGGTGTGGAGTAAAGAGAAGAAGACCGGGTGATTGTGGAGGAGAGGTGGTGGGGAGTAAAGAGAAGACTGGGTGATTGTGGAGGAGAGGTGGTGGAGGGAAGTGTGGAGTAAAGAGAAGAAGACTGGGTGATTGTGGAGGAGAGGTGGTGGGGAGTAAAGAGAAGACTGGGTGATTGTGGAGGAGAGGTGGTGGAGGGAAAGGAGACGTTGGAGAGGAATGTTCTAAACAGACTCGACCAGTGACTGGAAACGGTCCATGATGATGATCGAGAGAAATTGCCAAATAAATATATAGTAAAATATTTGACTTTCTCTGACTACCCACGATAAATACAAATCCCCCTCCAGGTCCGTAGTTAAAGCCCATCTCGTCAGTCTGGGGTGTGTGTCTGGGTTCACAGATGAATAGCAGCAAGTCAAGAAGACCTGGTTACTGTTCACCTCGTGCTTTGTAAACTTCAACACATTTGCTCAGTGTTTTAACTTCCATCAATAATAAGGTAAATATTGTCGTCAAACATGAAGTTTAGATCTTCTCTCAAAAACAAATTGTTTACAAAATAACTTCAGAGTTTGTAAAATGTAAGTAATGGCCAGTCCCTGGCTATGAATCCAAGACTTCAGAAGTGAGGTCGAGGTAATAGTCAGTCCCTGGCTATGAATTCAAGACTTCAGAAGTGAGGTCGAGGTAATGGTCAGTCCCTGGCTATGAATCCAAGAATTCAGAAGTGAGGTCGAGGTAATGGTCAGTCCCTGGCTATGAATTCAAGACTTCAGAAGTGCGGTCAAGGTAATGGCCAGCCCCTGGCTATGAATCCAAGACTTCAGAAGTGAGGTCGAGGTGCCATTAGATACCAATAATAACAACCCCATGTTGCTCCACATCGCAATGCTCCTGAAGGGACATCGATGTTGGGAAGTGTTTCCCACATTCTCCGCACTTGAGGTCAAAGTGCTTCAACAAGTGTTTGTTAAGGTCAGGCTTTCTCATAAACATCTTCTGACATATCTCGCACTGAAACTGCTTCAGCCCGCTGTGGACCAGTTGGTGAGAGACCATGTTAGATTTCTGCCTGAATCCTTTCCCGCACACTTGGCAAGTGAACGGCTTGAGTCCGGTGTGGATGAAGAAATGGTTCTCCAGAGACGACTTGTGTCTGAATCCTCGGCCGCAAGTCTCGCACTTGAACTGCTTCACGTTGTTGTGGATAAGTTGGTGAAACCTGAGGGAAGATCTAAACTTGAAACTCATCCCGCAAGTCCCACAGTCGTACAACTTCTCTTGGGAGTGGACCACGCTGTGGCCCGCAAGAAGGTTCTTCTCCCGGAACCTCTTCCCGCACACCTGGCACACGTGGGGCTTCAGCGGAGCTTGGTCGTGCCTGGAGACGTGCCTGTTCAGATCAGACTTGTAGGAGAAATACCGACCGCAGACCGAACACCCGTAAGGTTTGACTCCGCTGTGCACCCGCGAGTGGCCGTTCAGATGCGACTTCTGTCTAAAACACTTACCACACTCTTCACACTTGTACGGCTTTGTCTGGGCGTGGATGAACGAGTGGCTCACCAGCGAGGATTTATGACGGAAATTCTGGCCGCACTCTTTACACTTAAACAGGGCGCAGAGCTCCACGTGCATAGACACGTGTTCTTCGAGCTGGAGTCGGGAATGAAAGTTCTTCCTACATATCTTACACTTGAACAGAGTCTGTCTCTCGTGGCCGAGTGCTGAGAAATGTTCTCTAAGACCGGTCAACTCGGCGAACACTTGACCGCACTCACCACATTCGTAGATATAGACATCGTTGACCGCCGTGGTCGCGATGGGATCTTCCAAACTGTTTGGTGGCTCTTGTTTCACGTCTTCAGTTCCGCAGTACACTTCGTGAATAGGTTCACAAGATGGCGACTCTTCTTTGATCAGTTCGTCCCTGGCCCTGTCCAGATCAACAGTTTCGCAGTGTTCTTGCTTGGTTTCAAAGGTTTCATGATGGTGTGGCTCTACCTGTGAACAGGCAAACAAACTAGTTCAGAAATACATCAGACTCACTTAGAGAACCATAGGACTTTGGACATTTGAGCCACAACATTAACCTGGGAAAAGAATTGTCTTATTTAAATTTGTTAAAGTTTGATTTGTGAAACGTGTGTGTGAAAATAGTAGCCCTGAGCTAACAGGGTTGTTACGCTAGGTTTAGTACACCTGTCAGGGTTGTTACGCTAGGTTTAGTACACCTGTCAGGGTTGTTACGCTAGGTTTAGTACACCTGTCAGGGTTGTTATGCAAGGTATAGTACACCTGTCAGGGTTGTTACGCTAGGTCTAGTACACCTGTCAGACTTGTTATGCAAGGTATAGTACACCTGTCAGACTTGTTATGCTAGGTCTAGTACACCTGTCATACTTGTTATGCAAGGTCTAGTACATCTTTCAGGCTTGTTACGCTAAGTTTAGTACATCTGTCAGACTTGTTACGCTAAGTTTAGTACATCTGTCAGGGTTGTTACGATAGGTCTAGTACACCTGTCAGGGTTGTTACGCTAGGTCTAGTACACCTGTCAGACTTGTTACGCTAGGTTTAGTACATCTGTCAGGGTTGTTACGATAGGTCTAGTACACCTGTCAGGGTTGTTACGCTAGATCTAGTACACCTGTCAGACTTGTTATGCTAGGTCTAGTACATCTTTCAGGCTTGTGTAATTTGCAAACAACTTGAACATTTTATAAGATTTGTAAATTTGGGGTATTTAAAGTAAACATTAAATGTATACATGTACTATCAAACATTAACTCCACACCCGCAAGAAAATTATACAAAAAATAAAATCTCATTCATTTATACTACTCTCATAAAATGTGGGGAAAATTCAGGGAAGTGGCAGTTTTTATCTGCATGTTTAGTTCTTAGGGTATTGTTACTTTCTCTATGGCAGTTCTTATCTTCATGTCTAGTTCTTAGGATATTATTACTTTCTCTATGGCAGTTCTTATCTGCATGTCTAGTTCTTAGGGTATTTATTACTTACTCTATGGCAGTTCTTATCTGCATGTCTAGTTCTTAGGGTATTATTACTTTCTCTATGGCAGTTCTTATCAGCATGTCTAGTTCTTAGGGTATTTATTACTTACTCTATGGCAATTCTTATCTGCATGTCTAGTTCTTAGGGTATTATTACTTATCTCTATGGCAATTCTTATCTGAATATCTAGTTCTTAGGGTATTTATTACTTACTCTATGGCAGTTCTTATCTGCATGTCTAGTTCTTAGGATATTTATTACTTACTCTATGGCAATTCTTATCTGCATGTCTAGTTCTTAGGGTATTTATTACTTACTCTATGGCAGTTCTTATCTGGATGTCTAGTTCTTAGGGTATTATCACTTATTCTATGGCAATTCTTATCTGAATGTCTGGTTCTTAGGGTATTATTACTTACTCTATGGCAGTTCTTATCTGCATGTCTAGTTCTTAGGGTATTTATTACTTTCTCTATGGCAGTTCTTATCTGAATGTCTGGTTCTTAGGGTATTATCACTTATTCTATGGCAGTTCTTATCTGAATGTCAGGTTCTTAAAAAAAAATCATAGAATTTTTTGTTCAATTTTTGCCTTAGTATAAATATCTTCATAATTTGTGATATTTAGCAACAAAAAACAATATGTAAGCTCATTGGGAAAATGTTTCTACCCTAGCAAACATTTTTCATACGTATCCTGCCTACGCTTATTTTTTATTTTTGGTGGAGGTACTGTATTTTTTTTAAATAAGGGGCCGGGTTGTTCTACTACTGTATCCCCTTGCCTTTATGTTAGCTTGAAACTTCCCATCTTCTATGGCGCCATCGTCTATATTTGTGTTTTCACCGCGGGGCTCATCGTAGACAACTTCACATTTTACGAACTGGGCCAAGTCCATCACAAGAGTCTTGTTCTAAGAGCATACGTCAACCTGTAATATCAAACAAACAGCTACATTACAACACACTGAACTCTGGTCAAATGGGACAAGTCCATTACAAGAGTCTTGTTCTAAGAACATACATCAACCTGTAATATCAAACAAACAGCTACATTACAACACACTGAACTGTGGTCAAATGGGACCAATCGTCACTATCGCAATCGAACAACGGGGGAGATCAGGGTCCGAATCCCAGTCGGGCGTACCAAGTGTTTTTTGCTAAATGGGTGTCCAGTCCAGTCTCCCTCAACATAAATGTGAATAAAATTATTCTAAATTCAACCTTATTATTATTATTATTATTAGCACCGCGTCTTACTACCCGTTCGGGTTATACGCACTTACGCTAATGTGTAATGGTAGGGTGATTGTGAGATGAAATGGAGGACCTACAGTTTAACGTGGGATCCGAACCACGGTGGAGGCCTAGCATTCCCCACATTTACAAGATGTCTTGTCAGAGGTGAAGGAAGGGTTTGGTAATCAGATAAATCTTTGCCGGGACCGAGGATTGAACCCCGGCCGCCAGCACAGAAGTCTGACACCTTACCCCTAGACCGCCAGGTCACCGCGGCCATAACAATTGCTCATGCCGGCTGTGTTGGAATATTCTCTCGGCATTGTCAGATTGTAGATAAAAAAACCTTTGCGAATGTTCGCGTTTGCCAGAAGAAGCCGAACTAGGGGAAACGACACATGGTCGACCAAAGAGCGCCCAGATTTTAATTCATACTGACAGGGCTGTGCACCTACCGCACTGGACAGTGACCTTGGGGGAACACTTTTGAATCAATTCAAGATGATAAAGTCAGAGCACAGCCCTCTCAGTGTGAATTCGTCTTTACCCAATACAGAGAGATCTTTTGGTGATTTAATATTAATAAAACTTTCACACTTAAGCTTTATTTACCCTTATAGGGGAACAATGCCCATATTGGACCAGTACCTATCACAATTCATTTTTTTTCCCACCAAATTTTATGACTAATTTTTACCAAATTTTATACCTGGTTTTCTGTGCAATTGAATGAAATAAATGTGCTAATTTAATGTTCAAATTTAGTAACAAAATTTGTCAGGATGAATAAAACTCAAGTTGTGCAATCTGTCCATTATAGGAAACCAGTTTCTTAATTTGGACCACTGGGTTTCCTAAATTGGACCAATAGATTGGAAGATAAAAACTCAGGATTTTCCATGAAATTTCGTTGTTGTATTAAAAATTACAAAACTATGAAGCACAATTAAATAAAATAGCAGTCGAAAGAATCCAGAAATTACAATAATACGAGTTGAAAAACCAATAAAGAAAATTTTAGCGAACATCCATATTAAATTCCATTCCAAATGAAATGTAGGACTGTTGACACTTTGTGTGATCGTGTTTCTGTGGGTTTGGTAATTTCATGTAGATGCCACAATTGTCCACTAACGGAACACCAGGCACTCTTGGAAATATGAAGGCGTTCTCAATTACTTTGGTTGACTTTATCATGAAAGAAATTTCTATGGTACAGGCATTGTTCTATTAATTCTATTCATTATAACTATCATTAAAAATATATTTAAATTTGAATTCCCTAAACTATGTAGTAGGTAATAATCCTTATTCCCTTCAGACTCTATAAAATATTAAATGTTTTATATTGAGTGCTGTGGTTTTCGAGGATTTTTAATGAAAATGTTATGTTCTGAGGAAATATTGGATCTCTGAACATATTCTGCACCCCTGTGGATTGATACGTTTAATTTGTTGTTATGGGTGAATGATGACATGAATCCGTAACCTGGGCTGTATACAAATAGTCAAGTACACTTAATGTGACGCAGACTTGATGACTTTACACTTATCACACACTTGAGATCGAAGACTGCAACAGACTACTTGGACGGCAACCTATCCTTTCCACACCCTTGAGTTTGCAGTGCTGCTTCCTACCAATGAGCTTATAAACTATTTTAAATGCCATCTGTTAGTCAGAATTAGCATAGGCTACTTACAGATTTTTGGTGTATTATTTTCACTGGACATGAAAAACTACCCAAATTAACCAAAACAACACAATTCGACTAACGTATATTATCACAGATCACATTACGGTACTCTCCGAGCTCTATCCATGGTGTCTACTCAACTTGACCAATGAAATCCCCGACCTTTTCCCTGATCATTTCCTAAAATTCCCCACTAAAAAAGTATGTCACATCCTCCTAACTTGGAACCTTCCTTCTCCACCCTCATTTTTCTATTAACCTTTTTTTATGAATAATAATAAATTTTAAAATTTGAATATATATATTTTTTAATTCGTATTAAAATTGTTTACTATTAATTAAAAATATATTACACAGCTACAAACAAAAAAATGACATTATAATTTACTGATTTAATGATTATCGTATTTCATATTTTGAGTAAAATATCATTTTCCCGGATTTTTATTGTGATTTACCAAATTCCCGACTTATTCTCGTTTTTTCCCGATCACTTCAAATTCCCGACTAATTCCCGTTTTCCCTGATTTTCCCGGATGGTAGAAACCCTGTCTATCTCTAGCGGCCGAAAAATTAAACAATTGCTGTACCCCATCGACGGTGTATCGAGGGTGACTTGCCATCACCCTTGGACTCAAGGGTGTGTGAGGGGTGCATCGACACACTTTGTGACTATTCGGACGGATATACACTTGATCACGTGATTGCCAATGCAACTATCGAGTGAGCGTCAAGGGTCGACGGCGCGCAAAGTAGACTATTCGGATGCAGCCTAGGACGCCGTCAATCTGATACACAATCTGCCTTAGAAAACAATTATTTAACTACCCAGTCAAAATATTTTAATGGCCGACTTTTATTGTAACCAATGTATTTAATAGAGCCATTAATTTTTTTTAAAATAAAAATAAGCGTACACTTTTTAAAAAAAATTGTAAAAGTTCTCTATCCATTCTTAGATCCTGCAGATGAAAAGAGAATAATAAAATAGTAAAGGCGCTGACACAGACTCCGTAAGCTCCGCATCCTTATAGTCCTTAGAAATGGAACTTGCGTCTACACAATCCGATCCGGAATCACATGACTGTGCCAATCAATGAGAAAATTGGAAACAATGTCCAATAAAACGCTTCAAAAGGAAATTTTCTAGAACCAAGCACAAGCAGACATCATCTGTGAAGCTGAATATTATTATAACATAAGTAAGTATTCAACATATTTTAAAAAACATTAAGGATATTTCAGAAATAGCTCAGTACGTAATATTATTTTAAAATGTTATATTTGTTTCCATGGCAACGGATCCTTTGGCTGCCATTAGTGCTTACATTTTGATGCGCGCGCGCACGCTTACTTTGGTGTAGTTGATAGTCCTTAGCAGTCCGTATTGACTCGTCCTTAGGCATTTTTGAGTCAACTTCTAAGGAGTACTAACGACTGAGGAATTAAGGATATGGACTATGTAGATAGTGCAATTTATTATTGTGGATTCAATCTCTTACGGAGTACTAAGCACCTTACAAATACGGAGTCTGTACAGTAGCCCCACTGCTTCTTTGGTGTTGACTGACAGTTCACAGCTGAGAGCTGACGGCTTTGAAAAGTTATCAGACCAAATTATGTATCCCTACGCCGAACCATATGATATGCAAAAACATGTGTTTAGCAGCTGTCACTTATGACAGTCAAAATGTAGGTATATACCTAAATGTTGACGTCAGAAATCAGCTGTGAACTGTCAGTCAGCACCAAAGAAGCCATGGGGCTACTGTAGATAATCCTTGACCAATCAAACATCGTACCAAGGACGTGTCGACAACGTATTACTTCCATCCCTAGACACAAGGGCCTGTGAGGGTTGAATATGCATACTTGCCTGCTGACAGTTAAGCTATGTTTACACGTGTTCTCCATCTCTTTGCCATTGGGACAATACATAAATTGAAAATTCCGATTCTGCCATTATTACCTCAGACAATTAGATACATTATTTATAAAATAGCATTTCCAAACTTGCTAGAACATCAATAATGGAGTAAAAATATTGCAGTTTGATAATAGTATTGTACTCACAGAAGTGATATTAAATAGGAAGAGAACAATAACAGATTTCACGAAATAGTCTTTCCATTTTATGATTGATAATTTGATTAAAAAAATTATTTTGAAGGATATATTCCATTTTTCGAGTCTTGACACTTTTATTCACAGATCAACCTTTAATCCAATTGTTTCTCTCAGTAGAATAACCTCGATGCGTTTCTGCGTTCCTATATCTAGGTTATTCTATCTCTCAGCTTTTATTCGCGCTGCCCGTGGTCATGATAGATACTAAATTCAAAACCAGATGTTTGGCGGTCCATTCAAACTAAATTGTATTCCCAGCAATTACTTTAGGTTAGAATTTTTTCCCCTCTAGTACTCAGAAACCAGAAAAAGAAGCATATGAATAATTGTATAAACTTAAAAAACTATATTAATTGTGCGGAGTTTAAATTCGTAGTTAAAAAAATAATGTAAAATACAGTTTTTTTTAACTAACCAATCAAATGGATCCTTAAGATCATTCGGCAAGAAAAATTTACTGAACAATGTTAACAAGTATATAATTATTAGCTATAAATCAATGACTTCAAATCATTGGAGTTCATGAGCCATAAGGGGTAAAACTTTCCACCTTATGCTTCTCATGAGCATTGAAAGAAATTAATATATGGAGCTGAAATTTAGAATAACTTAAAATTAAATTATGTTTAATCACTTATAAATACTATTCTTTTTATACCATGATAATTTGATTTTATTTAATTTTGAAGTACACAATGCCGTTCTTTAGAATTTGTTTTAACCTAGCTTCACTCATTAATTTTTTTAATGTGTTCGAATCGATCATTGAAAATATATATGGTCTGTGTTGCTGAAATGGACTGAGACATTGTCACTTGCTATATTTTACAAGACAGCCTGTAAACCTCTTGTTACCATTACATAACATTTTTGGAAGTGTGTTGGGAAAACCAGACAAGAAGTTTAACAACCATAGACATAGTTTGTTTTATTTAGGACAAAATAGAAAGTATATACAAAATAAGAGCAAAATATAAAAATTAGACGTGAAGCGCTTCTCCTCTTAGGTTTAAATGATTCTACTGAGATAAAGGAATTAATTGACATTACAATACCTGAAAATAAAAAATAGAAACATATGGTTTAGTTCTGGTTGTGAATCTATGGTTCTTTCTATGGTTCCTTCGGTTATAGCTTTAAGCGCAAGCAACGATACTACATTGCAACTCATAGTATACATCTCAATTTAGGCAATAAAATATAAACATTAACGCGCCTCTAGACCTAAAGAAAACAACATAACGTTGAATCAAAACAATAAACAGAACAAGGCGTAAGGCCGAGTCTCATCTCTAACACCTAAGTGCCCTGTGCTCCCAGTTAAATAGATAACAAAATAAATCCGTAAACATTCAATCCGCAAACAAGAAAAGGACGGGCAGTATTCCCGACACGCCGAGTACGCCAAAGCGTGACCGAAAATATATACATTAAATCAACTATACGTAAAGTACGTATAACTAAATCAAACAGTACAATTAGGACGAATTGAACCTCGTAGAAAGAGAATGCAGGCGCATTCGCATTGACCTGCGCGCAACATCTCATAAATCTAACTTCAAATATTTACAAGTCCTGAACAATAAATTTAGACAAGATGTCGCCCATTACGCCGAAAATGCAATTTAGAATATAAAATGAATTACGGCCCTTAGTCGCCGTCTCCACCAAGCTCAGTCGGTGGTATAATAAGCGACTATTCAAAAGCGCGAACACTATATACACATTATTGTATCCACAGAGAGACGGGGCAAGGGAAGGAGGGGGTAAGACGATAGAACAAACATAACAGCAAAGAATGCGTCTGGCACCACCTAGAATATTCCAGGTCATCCCATTAGCGGAAGTGATAGCTTCATCTGGCCGCGTGGAACCTCAATCGTTTCCGGCCGGCCGCGGATCGAGTCCCGAGCAGACAGTTGGTTTGACGGCTCCGCTCAGTCAGTTGTGTCAGTGTGAGAGTGGAGGTCAGAGCTCGTGCTTCGGTGTTTGTGTTGTTGCTCATCATGGGTGTTGGTGAGTGTTGACCCATTTGTATAACGTTAACTTGTAACTTGTTACAAGCCCCTTTACACAAAGTTATGTTAAATTGCCTGCCAAGATGCTATAGACTCAAAAATTCTTAGAAATTCCCGCTGTAGAATGACCTAATTGCTGAACGTATTATACTAGATTATTGATGCAGCTTTGCTTTGTTCAACCCAAATCCACTGTAACCTCGATGTTAAGTGTGATAGAGGAACTTCAGTGTATACGAACTTAAGTTTATTTCGACTGGTTATTGACTTTTTCCCTTTAATTTTAATACAAAAAATTGAACTACATCATGCAGCAACGACAACAATTCTACAGAAAGGTATTAAAAACACGTTTATCTACAACACTTTACACTGTAACAATACAAGAGTTGTATTTTACAATCGAAGCCCCACCCAACTCAATGCTGCATAGACTATCGTCCCGATTCATACTACCCACTCCAAGAAACGTCGACATTTATTCAAATCACCTACAGTAGTATTCTTCACTATTCTAGTTCCATACCACTTCAAGCAATATACAAACAATATAATTCAGTATAATTCACTATCAACTCTCTACAATGTAAACTGTTCATATACGTACCCTCTGAATAAACTGGCTTGCATAGCCTAGTAACCTGGCTGACTTCAAAACGTCCTAAATCGAGGAGCGGGGCAACTTTGCCTTGGTGTATCAGCACTTGATGTTTCAACCGGCCTGGTTTAGACATATCTGATGGGCGGTTTTCTGCACACCTGGCGAAGAGTGCACGCGGATATGGCTGCCCTCTTTCGGATGGTGTGAGCAACCATCACCTGATCTCTGACGTCAGCAGCCAAGCAGTTAAAAATATTTTTGACAACAAACCAGAGTATCGTCTATATGAAGTGGGATGACCAATCAGCGATCAACAAGCATGGTGGCCTACGTGCTGAAGACGGCGGGATCCTCCAAAATGTTACGTCACTGGCTTAGTTTGAACTATTCCCCCCTATCATATCTACGCAGTAAGACCACTATATATTATGAAAGAGTGGAAGAAATAATCAGACTATTGAATTCGGCACCATCGAGGATGGGCCACTGTAATATTTATTTACAATGTACTTTTGAATTCGACACCATAATGGACATACTGCGTTTATTATTTTATATCGTCAGGAGACGACTTCCAAAAATATGGACTCTGTGAAGGAATGTTATAATACTCTGTAAATTTTTATAGTTTTTCGTAGAAGTTTGAATTATGGAAACTTAACTATTTAATTTAATATTGTTGTAGTCGAGATATGCTGATATTTATTTATTAAGTATAGGCATTATTTAATACTATTTCAAACTAAAAGTAACTTCAGTTTCGTGTCGCCACTTATGGGCTTGTTTCTTAAAGATGTTTGTAAATTCTCAATGTTTGCTGTTCTAACTTAACGAAATGTTAATCGAAATATATTAATATTATCTATCGTAATAATCTGGATATATTGACTATCCGTATTATCCTAGCTTTTGTTGTTGTATATTTAAAATAACTTATATACATTCCAATATTTTGTAGGACGTAAATTTGACTATTCTCCGCATATATTTATATTTGAAATGTGGCAAACTTCTAAATGTTCTGTAACTGAGTATCAATTGTTAGACTATGTTCAGTAATTGAATGATACCGATTCAAGTAGTCCCGCGTGAGTTTACATTAGGTTTGAGGCGTGAAACTCTCGTGTTAGTCAACGTAATGTGTGTAGTATAAATGTATATTGTAGTACTTGAAGATACTTTCGTTTCGTGTAAAATTTGAATACTATTATGATATTTAACGTAAAAGTATGGAATATAAAGATATAACTTTACATTGAAAGAGTATATGTTTTCGTAATGTCTGTAGATATTCAGACGCTTTTGTAACAGTTTAGAAAGGCTCTTCAAGCTTTTTATATTTCATGAATAGATTTGGTTATTAATTGTTTTCATAGCTTTATTGATATAAAGCTAACCTGATATAATTGAATTAATCTTTTTTTTTTAGCAATAGTGTAATCAACTGTGTTTTTCTTCGTTCTACTAGATACATTAAGGCCACTTAAATTACTGTCTGTTATTTTTGAATGAATTAAATTATTCTTTACATTTAACTCTTGCTGATGCTATTTTAGCTTTAGTATTATTATTATTATGTTAGCTTATTTATTCCCTCTTATCCTTCTAGTGTTTTCTTTAGTGGCCTATTGCTACGAGATAAAGAAATGAGAGGGCGTAGCAACACAGTTACAAAATAGGAAAAGGAAAGTAAAAATTGATATTAAAAAAATGAGGTAACATTAGTATTTCCCAGATGGTATAATAGGTACATCATATCTTTTGTTTGTGTGTTTGTAAGGTATTATTTACTTTTATTACACATCACTTTGTACATGGAACAAGAAACACATAGTATAAACATAGAAAACATTGGCCCCGAAGGGTTCTCGAAATCCAACATTACATAAAAACACTAACGTTAAAATTTGGCGCCCTAACGGGCTGATGAGTTGCAGCTCTTTAGGATACGGATGGGAAAATATATTTTTTTTAAACCTGCCCCCTCGCACATAAAGGATCGACAGGTACCTTAAAAATATACGTAGCACAGTATAGGTATAGGAAGAAACCATAGATAATTAAAAACCAGAAATATAATAAAAAAAGAAAAATAAAGTGTGAACAGCCCCGGTCGAGCAAACCGCCGGGGTCGGTTCAAATAAATAATAGTACACCACCAAGGAGGGCTGCGATGATATTTCCATACGTAATCCTGGCGGAAAGTTAAATTAAAGTTTTGCCAGTCTGGCGCTGGGGTGTTTATGGGGCGAACAAGTAAAAATTTAGGGTAAAGAAAGATTGTTGACATGGTGTGAACCGAATTAAATAAGTAAATAGAGAGATTATTCAATATAATTTCTTTAGTTTAGATGCTAAGTTTCAGTCTAAGGATCAAATGATTGAATGCGAATTATATTTTATTTCTACGTTCGCTAGGAAATGGCGCTTTGTGTGGTATAATATGTTTAATTTAATTCATTTGAGACTATTTCATTTTAGTTTTTAGCTTGCATATCAATTATTTTAGGAGTAAGCCCCTTTTAATTTTCATTATTATACTAATTGGATGAGACATCTAGCAGGAGTCTGTGAACTACAGGTGTGAGAGAGCTCTATCAGTCAGTCTGTGAACTAATTGATATATTAATGCACACGTGGTTAAATTTATAACTACTACAGCAATACCTCCGCTGCTCACGCGATAAAGTAACCATCACCAGGGTGTTGATTTTAATATTATTTATTTTAATCACTACCTCTTTAAAACTGTTCAGGCTGTATCTTATATGTATATATGATAATTATTCTAATGGAGTAGGGATGAGGAAGAAAGAATTTTAGAGTTAATCTATCAGAATTTGCGAGTAAGGGGAGTGGGAAACCATTTAGGGGAAAATCACCCTCCGTTTAAACGACTGGGGTTTGAACCTTGATCTCCCCGTATTAGAAACTCTAGAGTAATCTATCGTGAGCCACAATCCATGCGGCCATCAAAACGAACCGTAAATTAAATTATTATCCATGAATATAGGAGATCTACGCTGCAAGGGGTTGTTTGAGTCATTCAGTCATTTGAGGTAGTGTGTGTCGAGATCATACGTTTATTTTGGTCATATATGTTGTCACGAATAATTTGATATGCACTTTACACTCCGTTTAACCTTATAAGTAAAGCCTTACCTCGACATTTTACACTATGGTTCTATCTTATAAGCTGCACCATAGTGGAAACACACAAGGTAAGTTTGCTACTTTAAAGCATAAACGATGGGTACGTGTTTATTTAGGACATCGTGTCTTACTACCCAACCTCGCTATACGCATATCTACAGAAAGGGGTTTGGAACGACTAAGGACTAATTTAGGTGATATATACCAGAATTTGAACATAGAGAGAGAGTGGAAAAATATGTAATAAAACAGCGGTTCTGGTGTATCTGGGTGGGATTCGAACGCCAACTTCCCTGACACCTCCTCCAAAGCAGATAAGAAGAGGCTGGCGTTCAGCCAGTGTCTCAGAGATTGAGGGAAACGTAGTCAGGACTTCTTTCATATACTGTCATTTTAATTTTTTAAATAGCTAAGATTTTTTATTTATTTTTTCATATATAATAATGGTGGTTCTTTGGATTCAGGGGTGTTACTTGTTCTCTGTCCCGAGACACCGCCCCTGGAGCACCCCTCCTTAATCCCTCCTAATATCACCGCCGAGGGAACTGCGGGTCTTGTAGAGACCATCTTTATCTTATTTCTCTCTCTCTCAGTCAACGGTTGCTAAATCTCCTCGCTCTCAGTTATATCTGAAGGTGGTGCGCTGAGGTAAGAAGCAGCTACTGGCAACCTCGACTAACCAGCGTTGCAAGATTTATCTTGTACAAAGCAAGGTTGACCACACGAGGACAATAAAATGACAACGCTGTTTCCCTCAGCATACGGTACCACGGTGTAGTGGTCAGTGTACCTGGCTACGAGCCCAGAGGTCCCGGGTTCGATTACCGGCCGGTGCCTTGGGTATTTTCCCTGAAAGGGGAATTATCTCAACGACAACCAGAGTTTGCTTGATCAGGATTAAGTTAGGTTTAAGTGTTTCCACTGGATCCATACCACCCTCATACCACTATCACCATCACCGCATCTCACCGGGACACGGAAAGAATATACTATTAGTACATTCGTTCGTCTCCTCGGCAACTATTGGATAATATTTCCACGGACTATGAGTGATGTAGACTAGGCACGCCATATCTATTATCATTGTAATGATTCCCTCAGAGATGATAAACATTGTAGCTCCATGAGCTAATGGGGTGACGTTCGCGGATTATTGCACCCAGAGCCACTTGCATAACCCAACACGTGGCGAGATAATGTTACTGTCGTAGAGTATTGTCACTATGACCATTAGGTGCATATTGGCCTGGTTAGGGTGTTATCACGCCCGCAATGAGACTATTGCTGGATTTATCAGGTATAGTCAGTACATCGAGAGACACTTCACAGCTGATAACGACTTTTGGTTGATCACGAGACACTAAACATTGATACTTTATCGTCACTGCACTTTGAAACTTTTGAACTCTAGATATTGCAGGTTATATAACAAAGTTTAATAAAAAAAAACATGCTCTGAGAATGCTATATGCTTCAAAGAATAGCATTAGTCCAAGTCCAACTATAATGGTCAAAGAATAGTACAAGTCACACTATATAGTTATAATAATAGCACAAGTTATTATTATTATTATTATTATTATTA
>CABFOW010001797.1:59288-87983 GCA_902141385.1 Timema californicum
GGGGGGGGCTTTCAATCACCAACTTCTTGAGAACAGCAGACCCGTAGATAAGCACAAACTTGGTTTTTGTGAGGAAAGTGACAGATTAAAACTATCAGTCAAGAAAGTGGCGGGCAGGTGCAAAAGGCCCGGTGGGTGCCATGGTGCACGCGAGCACAGGGTTGGGGACCCCCACTCAACGGTCTGATCACGTCTTCACTAATTTATAGCTGGCGTACCCGTCATTCAAACGAGGAATATATACAATAACTCTGTTAATTTTAGAAAATTTTATAAAATTATTCAAAGGAAAAAGTAACTAAAGCTTAGATTATTTTTAAAATATTAATTTTTTTTATTGGTTTGAACTGAGAGGCAAAACGTGAAAATTAGGCTAAATGAAGATTTCTCTTTTGAAAGTTAAGTTCTAAATTCTTTACACACGGTATTTTGATGTTCTGCCTAATATCAAATTAGGACTTTAATATTAGAATGCAGTTTTTTTTACAACTCCTCTCTGTACAATACCAAGATAACTATGGTGATGACCCCAAACCAAATGGCAATAAACAAATTAAAAACAGTTAAATATTTGGGAAAAAAATAAACTTTACCCATCTCACAAACCAAAGCAATATTTGCCTATGCGTTAGGAGAAACCAAATAAAGTACTGTACTCCGTCACAAAACACAAACTGTAAAATACAGTGTGGGGACCCCCAATAAACTCATGCAAATTACATAATAGCGTGTCTGAAGAAAGGTAAAACTGTTTGAGTTTACACAAGTTTAATAATAACAAAGTAAAAGGGAAAAAAATAATGGGGTGTGGCTGTGTCATGGACACGGCCGTGTCTTGTACGTAAATACGTTTAGGTAACGGGTTATATTAAAACTTAAACGAACATCGTAGCTTCTCCGAGTCAAAAGTTATACTAATTGCAAATCTCGATACGCAGCAAAACAGCCTCAAAATGGCGGCGCTTCCCCCTCCACCGCGCGCGATGCGTCACTGTTCTCGCGTATCGTAATGCATTCTTTGATCCTTTAGCTATCCAGGGATATAATTTAATTTTGGATGTAGAGGATATATTCGAAACTACAACGCCAAACTGTATCCCCAGATTTTGTTATCATTAGGTTTTTTGGATTGCCCCCGTATGGTAGCAAATTTAAAGACGTATTCACGTCAAGAGGCTACATTCAGACTTAGTTCTAACACTCATCATATACCACTTTCCTTGCTTTATTCGAAGAAACCATGTAGGTTAGAATTGTTTTCCTTCTTGTGGGGGGAATCTCTTACATCCGGCACTGGATACAATT
Source organism: Timema californicum (assembly GCA_902141385.1). Classification (NCBI taxonomy): domain Eukaryota; kingdom Metazoa; phylum Arthropoda; class Insecta; order Phasmatodea; family Timematidae; genus Timema; species Timema californicum. Next base: position 60,594 of record CABFOW010001797.1, read on the forward strand.
AGTGCTGCGAGCTATAACGCTTGTGACCATGTTTCAGGATTACGACGCCCATTTTCTTGGCGTCACTGATAGCCTACTTCAACCCGGAGAGCACCTACACCAAGAGCGACGCCTACATGTACGCAGCGGCGCTCATCACGTGCAGTCTGACGACAGCTCTTTGTGCTCACAACATTAGTTTCGGTAACCAGGTAGTGGGCATGAAGATACGGGTGGCCTGCTGCTCGCTCGTCTACAGGAAGGTGGGTGATAGCCCAGGGCCGGACTAGGGTCAGGTGATGATAGCCCAGGGCCGGATTAGGGTCAGGTGATGATAGCCCAGGGCCGAACTAGGGTCAGGTGATGATAGCCCAGGGCCGGATTAGGGTCAGGTGATGATAGCCCAGGGCCGGACTAGGGTCAGGTGATGATAGCCCAGGGCCGGATTAGGGTCAGGTGATGATAGCCCAGGGCCGGATTAGGGTCAGGTGATGATAGCCCAGGGCCGAACTAGGGTCAGGTGGGTGATAACCCAGGGAAATATTAGGGTCAGGTGATGATAGCCCAGAGCTGGATTAGGGTCAGGTGATGATAGCCCAGGGAAATATTAGGGTCAGGTGATGATAGCCCAGGGCCGGACTAGGGTCAGGTGATGATAACCCAGGGCCGGATTATGGTCAGCTGATGCCCTACGCGCAGACCGATAATGGTATCCCCTCGTCCTTTTATTGATCAGCTGGCGAGAAATTAAGACTTAATAAGTATTAAAAGTGAAATAAGACATTAAAAACTAAGTTTACTTTAAGGCCATCCCTCACGCCTGAGCGCACAACTGTATTAAATACAAAGAGTTTTTTTTAAATATATTTTTTTAACACTAAATGGCAGCAGATAATACAAGTCAATTACTTACTTATAACAAGGCAACATAATAACATTTTAAAAATCTCATTATGCAGAAAGTTAACTCATGTCGTTATGGTACACATGAAGCCTAAATAATATGGTTGATTGGGTGTGATAAAATAAAGCACAAATTATTTAGAAAAAATCCCCTCTAAGAATATGAGACTATGTCTTTTATACGAATCTGAAATTCCTTAAAAATTGGATGTCCACAGCCATGTTACTGGTACTCTATGGTGCCCCCTTGCCTTGGTGCCCTGACCACGTACTTACATTGCTTGCTGGATAAATTAGGACTGTGTTAACCAAATTGAGCTTCCGCAGCGGCTTGTAGCCTGATGTTGCCCAACTTTTCTCCAAGAAGGGCCGCTAAACAAGAGACTAGGAAACACAGTTGCCTCCCCCCCTTTATGATATCATCATGTTACTTGTCCCAGACGCTGCGACTGAGCAGGACAGCTCTGGGCCAAACAGAGACGGGCAAGATGGTCAACCTTCTTTCTAACGACGTGAACCGTTTCGAGCAGCTCACCTACTTCTTGCATTACTTGTGGGTGCTCCCGATACAGACCATCATCATCATAGCCATCATCTGGCAATGGGTGGGCGTCTCCGCTGCCATCGGTGTTGGCACCATATTCATGCAGACCATCCCGGTGCAATGTAAGCAAACCTCGCATACACCTTGTCTATAAGCTCTATATCCGCAAGTTGCGTAGTGGTCCATAAGAGATCGACTCAACACTAATAGATTGCTCTGCCCTGAGCCTTAAGTCCTTAGTACTTACCGCTCCGTAGAGTTTGACTCAACTTTAACATTCTAGGGATTAGTAGATACGGACTGCTAAGGACTAACAATCACAGTAAAGTAAATGTTGCGCGCGCATCAAAATAAACTACCAATGGCAACGATGCTATCGAAACAAATATAAAACGAATTGAAGTTTTACGAACCGGACCGTTTCAACATTTTCCAGAAAATTTAAAAACCTCGGGAAGCATGGCATCTCAGAAACCGTTTTCTGAGAAATACAATGTTTTCAGAAAGAGTGGCGTCGTTTTGGTGGTTAAATTTCCCATTAGTGTCCGTAATAGCGTCTGCTTCACAACTAATGTCTGCCTGTGACTTGTTCTAACCAATTTTCTTTCAAAGAGTTTAACTGAAGTAGTCTCCAACTTTCTCATTGGCTGGCATGGTCACGTGATTAAGGATACGGACTATGTATACGTAATTTCCATTTCTAAGGACCATTGTGGACTCAAGGATTATACAGGTGCGAAGCATACAGACTATGTAGACAAGATTTTACCTGTAAGGTGCTCTGGCAAATTAACGTGCCACCATCTGAATTAATCGGTTCCGCCTTATACCGTTAAAAGTGCCATGAGCTGATCTAATCTGCTTTCCAGATTTGTAATGGTTCTGCCATTACTGGAATGATAGGATAGGAGTGTATTATTTCACTAGAACTAGAAAAGTACCATGTTATAGAAAAGTAAAAAATACATATAAAAATAATAGAACCTTAAAAAATCGCTTTAAAACAACAATTTGGTGATTATCCTTGTACAACCTTGCAAAAATGTTGAAATAGCCTTGGCAATATTTTCGCATACAACTCTATTATAGTCATGAGTAGTGGTTGAAATGACAGTTCTGGCTCACTTTCTCCCATAAGGTTAACATTGATCCACCTCTTTGAATGAGGGGGATCACTTTCTCCCATATTGTATTGTTCAGTGACGGATTAGGAAATATTATTTTGGGTGTTTGACATTTCTTTCAAGTTATATCATGCACCCTCCTTACTATTGAAGTGGGTTATTTTCTTCCATGCTAATAGAACTAAGAATTCTCAAAGTGAATCGGTGGCGGATCGGGAAATATTATTTTGGGGGGGGGTTGATAATTCTCTCGAGTTTTATCATTGATCCTCCTCACTGTGGAGTTTGGTCATTTTATCTCACATTTATCCTTATCATAGAGCCAGTGGGTCACTTTTCTCATAAGAATAGCATTGATCAGTGGCGGGTCAGGAAAAAATATTTTGAGAGGGAAGAAGGCGGGACGAGGAGACAAACCAGGAGTTTATAAAATAGTTACACCATTAATTTGATAAAAAAATTATAAATCACTAACATTTTATTATAATATTACTATGTATTTTGTCTCGCTCACTTAGTCGTTTATTAAAACGTTTCCCAGGAGGCACTGCGAGGAAGTGAGTAACGTCACCTCCCAACTATAACTAATTTTGACTAAACTATTTAATTTTGATAAAGCCGTGCTGTTTCCCCTGATGAATTCAGGCTATAATATTCACACGCACTCGAGCTATTTACATAATAAAAATATTTATTACAAAAGTCAATACACAAAGGTCCTTTACAATATACTTACATACAAAACCTAAATGGTGATTTTTTAATATGTCTCCATTGGTGAACACATTTGTCTTATTTTGTAGTGACCGTAAGCAAGAGTGTCGCATCCATTATCTAAAATATAGCATTTGTCATCTCCGGGGGAAAGTGCAAGTTTATTTAAGGAGAAACTGTACAATTGATGTTTCTCACTTCTTATCATGGACATACTGGCATAGTGTAAAATCCCCGGCTTTAAACATTTTTTTTATAACGGGCATGTTTAATTTTCTTTTTGAGAGCTGTTTTTGACAACCCTTTACCTAATTTTTTCTCCTCAAGACTCTCCTTTCGAATGGAGTAAAGCTTCGGTCGAAGTCCCGCATACTCTCGAATACACTCTCCATTCATCTCATCTTTCATTCTACCCAGAGCTTTTTACTGCACATGCTGTATAAAACATGTGTGTCTGAATAGTCTGAATTGTCGAGTTTGTCCATATTATCAAACATATCCACCTACACATTTTCTGTTTTCAGTTCGTAGCAGAGGGAGTCTGTGTCTGTGAATAAGAGCTTTGTATTTTGTTCCTATTTCCTTTTAACATAATTATAATGAAAGTTATACATGATAAACTGGCTTATATTTAAGATTGCAAAGCCTGCATAGACAGGCTTATTCAAAAGTAGACTTATTTTTTTGCATGTGAACCCCAACTAACTCTTCCGTGAAGATTGTATAAGCAATAAATGCTGGTGAAGCAATACGCTTCTTCAGCTCGTTTTCATTATTTAGTAATTGAACATTTACACGATGTCTTTGATTCTCCGTCGACTTCCCAAATACTGCATTGTTCACGAGTTTGAAAAAGTCCTTTTCAAATACATTGACGGCATTTTTTCGCTGGGAAGTATTAAAATCAATATACGGCTTCAGCCAAGCGCTCTTAATTAAAGTTAGGACTCGGTGTATCTTTTGAAACTTCTTACCCAAGGAAATACAGTTTTAAATCACGGTAGTGTACCACATAATTTTGTTTACTGTTTAGGTTGGGCACTAGCTTTTCTGTTTTCCCGGCGGTTGGGGAGTTCAGCTTGGATTGTATATACTTAGAGAATGGGGTTAAATATGGGATTATAGCCCATATCCTTTCTAAAACATCTCGCTAAAGTCATCTTTCAACCTGTAGTTGACTTTGATTGGTTGAGTCAACGGTTTTTTGATTACCAGACTTTTTTCCATTTACAGCCATTTTAAAACCATATATATATGTTCAGAGCTACTCTCGTGTAATCTTAGTCTAATACTAAGTGTTTTCCAGTCGTTATAGCCACTCTGCGCAACAGTTTTCGTAGATGACGAGAACATTCTACATGTGAAATAGAATAATTTTTCACTCCCTTCACTACTCTCTCTCTTCCCATTGGGTTTGCCAGACAATACCCTGAGCGTAGTTCTAGATTATTCCATTTTACTGCATTTCCTGCCCACCTTAACCTGTGAGATTTGACTAACCTAACAATGCCTGGTGTTGAGTACAAAATATGCAACTCATTATTAGGTAAACTCCTCCACTCTACACCGTCACCTTAACATAAATAGACTCAAACAAACGCTGACTTAACTTGCAATATTATAGTGTGTACCGTCCGTTCACCCTGAAGGGTAGCGAGCTTACCTTAAAACATTCCACTATGGCGCAACTTATAAGACATAAGTCACATATTGCGTCAAAATAATACTTATTGTTTTGTTCCAGTGTTTATCAGTAAGTTCACTTCCAAATTGCGCATGAAAATAGCAACAAGAACTGATGAGAGAGTCCGGATGATGAGTGAGATCATCTCCGGAATACAAGTCATCAAGATGTACGCCTGGGAGAAACCTTTCGAGAAGATGGTGGCCTTGGCTAGAAGGTGAACAACTCAAGATTATTAGACCGACTAAAATACACTTTGGATTTAATGAAAACCCACCATTAGGAGCTCATTGTTCCTGAAAGGATGCGCCTCCCATGTGGGAATACAGCGTCCAACATAACCCAAAAACATCTGCAATCTCGAGATAGTAAAGATGATCCTACTCCAAGAGTAAAATGTTGTACGCAGTTTAATATTTGCCACCATCTACTAACTTTCCCCCCCCTGTCTTCAACAGGACCGAGATCAACGTTATCCGGAAGGCTTCTTATCTTCGCGGGTTGAATTTGTCTTTCATGGTGTTTGCTGAAAGGACAACTTTATTTGTCACCTTGGCCTCCTTTGTGCTAATGGGGAACCACATCACAGCAGAGAAGGTAAATTAGTTGTCACGTTGGCCTCCTTTGCTTTCATGGGGAGCCACATCACAGCAGAGAAGGTCACCTCTTCCTACATGATCATGGGGAACCGACCACAGTTCTTGCTGACTTGTTCCAGGTGTTTTCTATCGCCCAGTATTGCAACATCCTGAACATGACAATGGCAGTTGCCTCGCCCATCGCTATGCAGATGATAGCAGAGACCAAGGTCTCCATTAAGAGGTTGGAGGTAAATCTGTCCATGTCGTCTAGCATTTGATCAGTAGGTTGGGAACCCATTGCTATTACAACCTGTTGGCTACATCAGGTTTGGTACTTTACACAATCTGCTCTCCTATCCTTTTTTTTTTCAGGCAAACTCTGAAACATTAACCCTCTCTTCTTAATCTAAGAGATTATTTAGTCTAAATCACACCAAAATACATGCTCATATCATTCGTTCGACAGAAGTTTCTGCTGCAAGAAGAGTTCCAAGTCGCGCCTCTGACGCAGGGGTCCCAAGTAGAGAAAATAGGCGTGACTTTGGACAGCGTTACAGCTCGGTGGTTACCCAGCAGCATCTCCGACACGCTCCACAAAGTGGCCTTGCGGGTGAATCCGGGGCAGCTCTGCGCGATCATAGGTCCTGTCGGATCCGGAAAGGTGACACACATACACACATTCATACGTACGTTCTAATTGGTTTGGTATATATATATAACTACGTGTTTGGGCTACATCCCTCGTAGCCCGGTTTGTGGAAAGATTAGCCAGTCCCAATTTACCGTTGTCCAGGGGACGCCCGAACGAACTAATATTACATCCTTTCCGTGGAAGCTCTTTCCATATCCCGATGAGATGAGGTGATGATGATAGTATGAGGGTGCGGAACCAGTGGAAAAACTTAAGTTTAACTAACCAAACCCTGGTGACCCTTGGGATAGTTCCCCTTTCATGTATATTATCCATGGTGCCAGCTGGGAATCGTACCCGGGACCCTTAGGTTCATAGCCAGGTGCACTTACCAATATATAATGGAGGCCGGTATTGGTTTGGTTATCAGTATAGTTGGGCTGACATGTCTTACAAACTACCCGGTCATTACCTGCATTACTCCCTGCTATTGGTCGGGGAGTAGAGTATCAACCCAAGATGGCTGTGCTCCGCTTCTTAAGCGTCAATAATCAGATGAAGCTTAACATTTTTTTAAATCATATTACTGTGGATTCACAAGTTTACTGAAAAACAAGAGCAGATTTATACCTCATTGATGTGAGCTGTTCTGCTGGAGTTTAACCAATCACTTCGTCCACTCTGCCTGAGATGTTCGGCACAGAAGAACCGAACAAATATCAAAACCAACCATCTGGAATCAGTGCGCATGCGCTGTAGAGCTAGATGAGAGTGGACAGCTTCGTTGGCTATGGCGAGGAGATTTGAAATAACCCGTCAATGGAAAGTGTACCTATCGATGTATTGGATTGTGCCACGACACAGCGTTAATTTGTAAATATACTTCGCGTCACTGATCTAAATATATATGTTTATCCACTAAACAATAAAATGTGTTGAAAGTTAGCCGTTATAAGTTTGCATTTCAATGCATCATGGGGCAACATATAGATTGTGAGTTGCTGCACCTCTCTAGAGAGGATTCTGTGCAATATTTTCGGGAAACGTATGAATTCAGCTTTAGGTGTTTTATCTTTCTGCCCGAGAGATGCAGTAATTCACACTCAGGAATGTATGTTGACGCGTAATTATTTGCAACTCAAACTTAAAACAGCTGTTTATCAATATGAATCCAAACAGATCTAATATTAATATCATGATTGATGTTTTAAAGTTATTTCACATCAAAGACGCCATCGTATGCGTGTAGCTCGATTAGTAGGCGCACGCGTCGTTTGGTTTTGGGATTGTATTGTTCCTTCCACGCAGATTTTTTTCTATGGAGAAGCGCGGATAGAGCTGGGCTTGTTTCAACTAGTACCGAGCGACCAACGCAGTTCTCTATGACTTCCCGTAGTTGGTCTAGAGCTCGTCACGTGACCACGCTCCAGTCCTGCTTTCAGCGAACGTGCGACTCCAGAGTAACTCTGTGAAACCTTGCAATCTGCAGAGCTCGCTGTTGCAAATCCTCCTGGGGGAGTTGCCGCTGTCCAGTGGTTCGATGTCTCTCAGAGGGGAAGTGTCGTACGCGTCTCAGGAGCCCTGGCTGTTTGTCGGCACGGTCAGACAGAACATCCTCTTTGGACAGCCCTACCAACCCAAGAGGTACAAGGAGGTGGTCCGCGTGTGCGCCCTCACCAGAGACTTCGAGCTGTTCCCCAACGGCGACAAGACCATTGTAGGGGAGAGAGGGGTGTCTTTGAGCGGGGGACAGAGGGCGAGAATCAATCTCGCGAGGTAACAAGCTTCAGTGGCCGAATGGTCTAAGGCGTCACTCTAGGTTTAGACTGACCTGCTGAGGATGGGGAGATTGGGGTTCGAATCCCAGTCGGGTCTAGCGAGGGTGATTTTTCCTAAATGTTCTCCCAAACTCCTTCCTCGCAGATAAGAGTAGGGTACCTCAAAAATGCTTCCTTCCTCATCCTTACCACATTACAGTAACTATTATAAATACGCGTATAGCCTGAACGGGTAGTAAGACGTGGAGATAATTAATAAAGTTGCCGTTTGGTACATAATTAGTATGATCATCCCTTGCTAACACCAATCCTGGTCAGAAGAAACTCATAAGTATAAGTTTTAAAATTGTTTTGGATTCCTAAGTTTAACTTAATATTTTGAAATTCATTAAATGGAAATATTACACCAGGACACGGGAATCGAACCCGGGAGCTTGGACTTAGTACGCCAATGCTCTAACTGCTATCCAGAAATCATCCTATGCCCAGGGTCTTTTTTAAATTTTAAAGAATATGGTATCTAGATGTGGCTTTAACCGTAATTAACAAATACAATAGCTTTGTTGTTTAGTCAAGCATAATATTTTATCTTGATTATGTCTTGAATACATCTATCTAATTAAATGGATTCCTGTTTATATTTCATGTTTACGAAACTACAACAATTATTAATGTGATTATATAAATTAACTTCCTTTTTAATCAAGATAAAATTGGTTAGTTATTGTTAATATTAATATTTCGTTAAATTAAACATTTTATCCGTATAAAAGCGCGCAACAAATTTGAAACTCACACTCTATGTTCGAAACAACAGCTGTAAGATAGTTAAGATTTGAATCTTATGTTCTTTGGTGGACAAAGAGGTTTCTATTCTCTCAATATTAATTTAACATTGTTCCTGGTTACTAATGCCATAGAGCAGGAAAGTAGCATTGTATATAATTTCATTTATGATCTTTGGTGAGGTGTTTCTACAACAATGTGTATACCTATTTTTTCATTAACAAATCCTGCGAGTTTTTAGTAAATGTTTATTCAAAAATAAAAGAGGTAAAAAGTCTACACGGTGCACCGTACTATTTATTTTATCATTAATATGGCTAGGAATTTCATTGGATATCATGGTAGGTTCTAACTATCGATTTTTTCAATTTAACTAATGCCAAATTAGTCAAATCCAACTGTATTTAGTTCTTTCAATAAGCTTCGAAATGTACAGTAATCCTTCATCTCTTGCGTTTATGTAGTTGCGTTGGCTTGCGTTCAGCCAATAAAAAAACCCAATATGGATGGACTACTATAGTCAAATAATATGAAGTTATTTGGTTTATGACAAAAACGCTTGGAAATGTATAGTAATGAATACAGGATTTTAAATTAAAATCATGGGTATTTAACCATTTAAATATTTTTTAAATATTTATTTCTTATTTGAAAACATTAATATGAATTTGACTTTTATAGTCATCATTGATGTTTGTTACTATTGGTTGAAATTACGTTTTACGACTTTTCATTGTAGACAGTCTATTTTGTATTTAAGAGAAGCGTAATTATGAGTGTATTTGCGATTGCGTAGTTGCGAGTCCGACAAGCGGGTATGTTGGTTGTAGACGGGCTATTAGAAGCGTTTATCAATAGTTTTAACTGATAAGATAGTGTAACTAAGAAAACGCTAGTTATTTCCGAATTGGTTGATATTGTTGACTTGCAATCTCCTGCCATCTGTCACTACCTCTCCTATAGTAGATGTCCTGTACAACATGTGCTCTGTGTTGTATCGTCCAGGGCGGTGTACCGCGAGGCAGACATCTACCTCCTCGATGACCCCCTCTCGGCCGTGGACACACACGTGGGCAGACACCTGTTCGAAGAGTGTGTTGATACCTATCTGACCAAAAAGATACGTATCCTCGTGACGCATCAGCTCCAGTACCTCAAAGAAGCGGACCTGATCGTCATCCTGAACAACGTAAGGAACCAGGAGACGGTTGTGTGAGCTCTGAGGTTTGTATGTCACCCGTTACCAACAGTTTGAACTCTCTTGGCTGATCCTGTTTCCAGGGACAGATCGAGACCCAAGGGACGTTTCAGCAACTCCAGGAGAGTAAGTTTAACTTTGCTCAGCTGTTGACCAGTAGCGAGGAGGACGCGGACGAGGCTGTGCCTCCAACCATGAGACAGTTGTCGTCTCAGCTCTCCAACCAGGTAACCGGCAGCGTGATAGCGTGATAGCGTGGATAGAAATAAAGTTTGGAAAGCCACGGAGGAGGCCGGAGTGTAAAGATGAGTTGTAATGAGAGTGGAAAGCATGTATGAGGGAGGATACCAGGAGTTGTGTTAAGATGGAGTGGTTCCAAATAAAACATGGAGTGAAGCAGGGGAGTGACCTCTAACCACTACTGTTTGTATTGGTAATGGAAACGGTCACGGAAAGAGTGGCGGGAAAACTCGGGGAGGAAAGAATGTAAGCCGTGATGTTTTCTTTTGACTTGATGGTTTAAAGGGAGAAGGAAGAGGAACTACAGGAACAACTACAGGAATGGAATGTGGAAGTGAAAGAGTGGGGAGTAAAATGTATCACAGCAAAGTGTAAAGGGATGGTGGTGACAAGGAAGAGGGTAAGGTTGGATGGAGTAGAGCTGAGAAAAGAACAAAACGTAAAATATCTTGGAAGCATGATCGAGGAGAAAGGTGGAAGTAGAGAGGATCTAATGAGAAGAGGACATCAGGGAGAGTTCTTTTATATGTGTGTAAGAGACATGCTAGGGAGAAGAGAAGTTCCCTTGAAGTGTAAGGAAGTGTTGTACAGGACGTACTTTGTACCTATTATCACATATGCAGCAGAAACACGGACAGTGAATGTAAGAAAGACCAGGAAAGTGGAGGCCATGAGAATTAGGTTATCAGGGGAAGAGTAGGGGTACAGGGAGTACACGAGATAGTAGAGGAAGCAAGAATGAGATGGTATGGACATGTAATGAGGATGTTGGAGTACATGAGATAGTAGAGGAAGCAAGAACTGAGATGGTATGGACATGTAATGAGGATGTTGGATAACATGAGATAGTGGAGGAAGCAAGACTGAGATGTCATGAGCATGTAATGAGGATGGAAAAAGAAAGGATGCCAAAGAAAATGTTGAAAATGAAGTATGTAGGGAAAAAAGCCCCCAAGGGAGTCCAAGACTGAGATGGGAGGAGCATATCACAGAAAGTGTTCAAGTGAGAGGAGAAGAATGGAAGAAATTAAATTAAATATGAAAGGATAAAGGAAGATGGAGGCAATTTACTAAAGTGAAAATAGTTGATGATGATGGGTGAGAGCAGTGTAAAGTCCAAGAGGGTGCTGGAGGCAGTTGTCTTCATGCCGTGGACACGAGAAGACGTTGGACCAGTGTCCAGACAGGATTCAGGACGAGTGTGAGGGTAGAGATGTCCCGGGGACAGAACCGTGGACCTCAGGAGGAGACAACGAGTACATCTCACACGTTAATGACAATAAGACTATCAAACCCGAGTACTACCTGTTCCTTCCAGGTCCGGTGTATCAAACTCTGCCTACAATAAACCGCCACTCATTGTCTAACTCAGTTGATGACTTACTAAACACCGTGATCACCGCTCCCCTTTCCCAGCTGTCCTGACACTGCTCACAACCCACCATACAGGGGGAACTGGCTAAGGGAGGAATACCTAACTACTGACTCGACTGACACTGCTCACAACCCACCATACAGGGGGAACTGGCTAAGGGAGGAATACCTAACTACTGACTCGACTGACACTGCTCACAACCCACCATACAGGGGGAACTGGCTAAGGGAGGAATACCTAACTACTGACTCGACTGACACTGCTCACAACACACCATACAGACTCGTACCCGGTACCCTGGGCACGACGGTTACCCTCTCACACAAGTACCGGATGACGGGCAGAGTGTCTGCCTCTGAGTAGATGTTAATGTGTCAGCCACGATAGCTATAGGTCAGAACCCTTTATAGTTCATTCCGGCCCAGTTGCCGAGCACAACGGAGACAAGTTGTTATGAGTTGTCAAGCATTCTTTCCTGTTGTTTACTAACTCATCATAACAAGTTAGCTAGACCAGTTCTTCCACTCACGTACAGTAGCCCCACGGCTTCTTTGGTGCTGAGTGACAGTTCACAGCTGACAGTTGGCGGCTTTTGAAAGTTACCAGACGAAATTATGTATCCCTACGCCGAACCATATGATCTGCAAAAACATGTGTTTAGCAGGTGTCACTTCTGACAGTTAAAATGTAGGTATATACCTAAATGTTGACTGTCAGAAGTCAGCTGTGAGCTGTCAGTCAGCACCAAAGAAGCCGTGGGGATACTGTAGTTGCAACAATGTTATGTTAGTTTTAAATAAACATCGCAATCCATAACAGGAATAGTACACATTAAAAAAAAAACACTTACATTTCTTGTTTGATATCTATTTTCTCGAGAGTTACAATCTTTACAAACTAATTATCTGCAAATGCTTTTGAGAATCTGCCTCGGCATTTTGGGCGCCATTTTGACAATCGCTCAGCTACGACAATAGCACCTAAGGGCCCGTGGAATTTGCCTTTCATTGCCTTAGGAGGTTGCAAATTATTATCTAGAACTGTTAAATAGGTATTTGCTAGGTTGGAGATATATCCCCATACATATTAATAAAGGAAATATAAAAACATTTTAGATACAAAATAATAAACAAATGGAGAGCACAATATGGGCTACACCAGTCAACTCCCATGGAGTAACAAAATAATCAAAAAGGAGCCAACAGAGACACAGGAGCTGGTGTCTACAGCATGTTACGACTGTTACAGAGTCTGGAGGAGCCGGAAGAGACGGAGGAGCCAACAGAGACACAGGAGCTGATGTCCAAGGGAAGTCTCAAGTCCACGGTGTACATGAACTATTTTAAGTCCGGGGGTGGCATCTATACCCTCCTCTTCCTGGTCGTGGTATTAGTGCTGGGTCAAATGGCAAGCAGCGGGGCGGACTACTGGGTCACCTTCTGGTGTGTATACATGGGCAGACCATTGGGTACAAACCTTGAGCAGATCATACCGCCCAAATCTTTTGAGACTAAGCTTGTTTGTTTAGTTGATTAGCTTATGCACTGCTCACAAACAGACATTAAAGCTAAAGCTTCGTTATTTACTCTAAGTACCACAAAGAATCAACAATAAGTATTGAAGTCAGTATCACCTTTCAGGACAAACCAAGAAGAACTTAGGAAGTACTACTCTGACCTTGAACTGGAGAAATCAGTGTTTGACTTGCACGAGAACTCAACTGAGCTCCCCTTGCAAGGAGTCTCAAACATTAGCGATGTTGGTCCCCAACCGACCAGGAACCTCAGCAGGAACCTGACCCAAGAGGTCATCTTCAGCACCGAGACTTCTTTGTACATCTACACTGTCTGTATCCTGGGGAGTGTGATCATCACCATCATCAGATCTGTGGTGTTCTTCAAGGTGTGCATGACGGCTTCTAGGAGGCTCCACAACACCATGTTCAGCAGCATTCTGCAGGGGACCATGAGGTTCTTTGATACCAACCCGTCAGGTAACACAACCTACGCGCCATTCTGCAGGGGACCATGAGGTTCTTTGATACCAACTCGTCAGGTAACACAACCTATGTAACATTCTGCAGGGGACCATGAGGTTCTTTGATACCAACCCCTCAGGTAACACAACCTATGTGCCATTCTGCAGGAGACCGAGGTTCTTTGATACCAACCCCTCAGGTAACACAACCTATGTGCCATTCTGCAGGGGACCGAGGTTCTTTGATACCAACCCCTCAGGTAACACAACCTATGTGCCATTCTGCAGGGGACCATGAGGTTCTTTGATACCAACCCCTCAGGTAACACAACCTATGTGCCATTCTGCAGGAGACCGAGGTTCTTTGATACCAACCCCTCAGGTAACACAACCTATGTGCCATTCTGCAGGGGACCGAGGTTCTTTGATACCAACCTGTCAGGTAATACAAACTATGCACCATTCTGCAGATGAGTTAGAAAAGAGAGTAAATTTCAAATAACACATCCATTGGGTAAATATAAAAAATGACACCCATACAAGAAATGAACCCTGACTGCGTGGCTTTACTCGCCGACCGTTGTGCTTTCTGGGGCTCTTTGGCATTTCCTCCGTTCCAGTGTGTCGTTCAACTTTATAAACCTTCTAGTAGTTAAGTACCTGTAAGGATTTGAAAGAGCATTGCATTAGAACTTTTACTTCGACCTTCATTATCAGTTTTACATTCAAACAAGCACGTCTTTTCAGATGGCATTCTGAAGAAAGTCTGTACAGTTAACTCTCGATTGTCCGCGGTACGGGAGGGGATGAGTGCCACGGATAATCCGCACATTCAATTCAAACTAGTACTCAAACATCGAGATTGCGTCTATGTCACTTTAAACACTTTAAATCAATTAAGGCCTACAGTATACTCAAAATGGACATCACTTAAAACGTCTGTATTAGTCTTCTGCTTCCGTTTTCCTGATTCTGCTATGTTTTTTCTGTAACATCAGCTTGTCAGGCAGGAGCGTGTCGTCATTCTGTTTCGGATAATTAAGCAGGTTATGAGTCCATTCCAGTGCAGTCCCTGGGGGGAGGGCGGGGATTGTGGCAGTTCGTGCCTCCCCCCAGGACCCAGATAGTTTTAATAAAAACTATAAGAGAGAGCCTTGAAGATGTGTTGAATGAATTCAATCTATATTTTTAGTCTAATAGGCGGCTAATTTCGACAATTTGCCAAGCGAAGAACACTCCAAATACCTTCTAGGTGCATCCAATTTTTTTTACTTTGTTTACTGGAAAGTGTCCTATGACTACCCTTTGGGTCGGAGGGCAAGCATATTTCTAAAAAAAACACGTTATTTTTTTAACCACCTAAAAAACCTCCTCTTCTCCGAAGTTTAATTCTGGCTACAACCTTGATTGATGGCCTGCCCCCCTCCCTACTCCCGCCCAAAAGTAAATTTCTAGGTGCGCCACTGTCCCAGATAGATCAGTCGGTGGAGTGGTCAGGCACGTTAAGCCGGCGGGCAAGGGTTTAAATCCCCGGCTGGCTGTTATTTTTCTATATTTACACAAATATTCCATCATCCTTCTTAAGACGTAATATGCCACTGTCTCGCTTCCCTTTACTCTCCTATATTATATATATTTTTTTAAATTTATTTTTAAATTTTACCCACAGGTCGTGTGCTAAACAGGTTTTCCAAAGATATGGGCTCTGTCGATGAAATGCTTCCCAAGACACTAATTGAAGCCACACAGGTAACCACAACATCAGTGAGATTTCTAAAGGTATATCAATGATAGTAAAATGAATTATTGCCTAGTGGCAATAAGCTATATCAATATAATCTCATAGGCCGCAGCCTTTATTAATCAAAAACCTGCAAGGTTGACATAATCCTAAGCAATCGTTACTGTCAATTGTTCTACAACAGCAGCTGTGCACGTCTATCAAGTCATGTTTTTAAAACAGAGATTGTTTTGCCAACTTGCAAAACACACTGTATTGACAGTAACATTAACTCAGGTGGTATATAACAGTGAGTGTTAGACCTACTCAAGAAGGGGGGAGGGAGGGGAGGCAGGAAGGACACCAGTTGTTAAGGGACTACTTTCGAAGTGCTTTACATGCTCAGCTGTCGAGTTACAGTAACTCGTGAGGAGAATATCCCACAGCGTGAGACCTAGTTCGGTACGGAAACTATCCTGAAAGTCTGAGTTGTGTACCAACCGCGCATAGTCGAGCAGCCGTGTTTTCTACACTAGTCTGAGGTTTAACACTGGGGATAGTTCGGGGCGCAGAACTGCGGAGTAGGGACGCTGACAGAACGAGGACTTTTTTTTATAAACTCTTTCAGCCTGTTCTAAAACCTACATCACATTTATACTCTCTTATAATAACTAATCTATTTCAATAAACACGATCAAAACAAACCCCACAAATGTTTGTCTCTGTCGCACCAATCCCACTAAGCCATCCTGACAAGTAGGCCCACATGCTGGGGGAGTAGCGACAATACTTATCATCATCATCAACTGTTTCTGGCCTGTGTCCGGGTCATTTTAGAAAATGCCCCCATCTTCCTCTAGCCTTCCTCCTTTTACTAGCACACTTTCTGTTATCTACTCCTTCCATCTCTTTCCTTGCAGTCTTTCTTCTTACATCCTTCATCTCCATCATTCATCATACAAATATACTGATACGGGTAGAAGTGAAAATACCCTAATAGGGATTATATGTTGGTGCATCGTGAATTAATCGGGTATGTCTAAAGGAATGATCAAGGAAATGAGGACAACTATTATTTATGGTTTATTTTCTGAAAGCAAGATTATATTGTAGATAGCAGAAAGTTTGCTGGGGAAAGTAGAATAATGTCCCACCAGTCTATTGGTTACCTGCTTGGTGCTTCTTGTTCACAGTAATGTCTGTCTATTTGTTACTTATTTCTACTCTTTTACAGTTTACTAATCTATACATTACTTGTATCTAATTGTTAACATTTCTACAAAAGTATTTGTTAATTGGCCCTAAAGAATGTAAACAGTTTTGGTGCCAATTACCCGTAATTTGGGTTTACCTGTTCACAATTCCTAGCAGTTTATTTGTAATGTGACTATACAAGTTAAGAGTCATACAAGTCCACAGACTTAACTCTATTTTGATTACTACCAAAAAACAAGTCTAATTTTAATTTGGCTTTATTTTTTTAACAGTTATATCCTTCTGTTAATTTGTTATTGGTCTCTACTTGTTAATCAGTAAGAATTTAAGGTTAATTTATCTCTTATAGTCGAACTAAAACTGGTGTAAATCGAAAGATTGCAGTACACATACAGTCTGATTTTCATAGGAAGCCGTTATTTGAAAACTGTAATGGAGCTCATGTTGCCAAAATGGCGGGGATAAAAATATCACAGTTGTATTTCTATTCCAAGTCCATTTAGTTAGATTTATTATACGGTAATCCATAAGGAAGTATTATTGGAAGATTTTGATAACTTCTTAATTGATAAATCAAATAAAACATAAGGTGACCTGGCGGTCTAGGGGTAAGGTGTCAGACTTCTATGCTGAGTTCCGAGGTTCAACTCTCGGTCCCGGCACAGATTTATCTGATTACCAAACCCTTCCTTCACCTCTGACAAGACATCTTGTGAATGTGGGGAATGCCAGGCCTCCACCGTGGTTCGGATTCCACGTTAAACTGTAGGTCCTCCATTTCATCTCACAATCACCCTACCATTACACATTAGCGTAAGTGCGTATAACCCGAACGGGTAGTAAGACGCGGTGCTAATAATAATAATAATAANCAGAATTTTAGTGACTTTCAATCAACGTTGGTGTTATAAAATGGGCTTCGTTGACCTCGGTGGTCTTGGGGTAAAGTGCTCGCTCGCCTCATGACCAGATGTTTGCGGGTTCAAACCCAACCGAGGTCAACGGAATTTTCTTGAGCGTTACAAATCTGTAGCACAACTTTCTTCGGAGCCGTCGGCCCCCTTCCGATTGTGGCTTGCGACAAAAAAAAGAACCCTGGAAGGTGTGTGAAAATACCTTTCCCAACAAACTTGGTAGGCCTTTTCGCTCTTGCTCGTAGAAATTTTCGTGTGCTGATATAAGTCGGTTCAGAAAGAGTATGTTAAATACAATAAATAAAGTGGTCTTCCTATGAAAATGAGGGTTCAAGTTGTATTGATACAACACGATGTTGGCGTCACCAGATATTCCTCGTGATGGCCGGTATATTGGTGATGGTGACCGTGGTCAACTATCTCCTCATGGTGCCGATGGTGTTCGTGGGACTTCTATTCTACAAGATCCGACAAATCTACCTCGGCACAGGACAGGACATGAAAAGATTGGAAGGAGCAAGTAAGAACAAACACTACCTATACACATACATATATCGTTCATATTGGTGTCTACAGATAAAGGAGAATAATGGCACGAGTACAGTAGCCCCGTGGCTTCTTTGGTGCTGACTGACAGCTCACAACTCACTTCTGAGAAGTCAACATTTAGGTATATACCTACATTTTGACTGTCATAAGTGACAGCTGCTAAAACACATGTTTTTGCAGATCATCTGGTTCGGCGTAGGGATACGTAATTCGGTCTGGTAACTTTTTAAAGCTGTCAGTCAGCACCAAAGAAGTCATGGGGCTACCGTAGCTATTGAGTACTGTAGTTCTATTATAGTGGAGTTACGGTAGAAAGAGATGGTTGATTATAGCCACGGACATGATCCGTGTCCCAATTATAATCGATTACATTGAAAAATGACACCTGGACACGGGCATCGAACCAAGGACCTTTGGCTTAGTCCGCCAATGTTCTGACACTGGGCTATCCAAGAATGGTCCCGTGCTCTGGGTAATTCTCCGCTCATAGTTTTAAGGCAGAGTCCGAGATGGACGTGTGAAGCATAACCCCGGGCAAGGGACAAGTTCAATAGATGGGAACACGGCAGCATCAAGCAGCTAATTGAGGGATCGTATGTTTTCAGCAAGAAGTCCGGTGTTCTCTCATCTGGCCGCGTCGCTCAACGGACTGACCACCATCAGGGCCTGCGGGGCCCAGCAACTTCTGAGACAAGAGTTCGACTCCCACCAGGTTAGTCTGATGGATAAGAAATCACTCTCGCAACAGATAATAATAAGGGTATTGCGATTCAAATCTTGGTCGGGTAATGGTTTCTCGCTCTCCATAAATGCGGGTACATTTCTTCTAAATTCAACTGGCCTCCTCCCTGACACATTAACGTAATTAGTACATAGCATGCGTATAACATGAACGAGTAGTGGTACGCGGTAAAACGAAACAGCTCTGTAGCCGTATGGTCTTTATTATTATTAGCACTGCGTCTTACTACCCGTTCGGGTTATACGCACGTACGCTAATGTGTAATGGTAGGGTGATTGTGAGATGAAATGAAGGACCTACAGTTTAATGTGGAATCCGAACCACGGTGGAGGCCTGGCATGCCCCACATTCACAAGATGTCTTGTCAGAGGTGAAGGAAGGGTTTGGTAATCAGATAAATCTATGCCGGTGCTAACTAAAACAATTATACTTAGCACATTAGCTAACTGCAACGAAACAATAATCCCTGCGGGGATTCTAGTCTTCCAATCCTAATAAACGGGCTGTGTGTCCACTCGTAGTGCACCGACTGCGTATAATATTGACGAGGATATCCATGGAGTGGCGGGGCGCTAGCTGCAGCCAACCCTTGTCGTGGGTCTATCCGACGCCATGGCGTCTTGGATCGGCACTGTTTGCCATTAGTCGATTACACGCTGAAAGTAACCAGATATTTGACCGTCTAGTAGGTAACTATGAATGGTTCTGTCCTCATGTTAGTACAGCATATTCAACATCTACTCTCCGACTCAAACTAAAATAGGAAGGGATAAAAAAGGGTGTGTTCGACCAATCACGTCTCAGAGCTAGAGCGCTCGAAGGGGTATAGGTGCATGCGTGAAGTGCGGACATATAAAAAGGGGGGGAAACGAGACATATTTCATTTCAATACATCTGTGTTGTTGTGTTTAACCACTCGGTTTAAGTTAAATGTAGCTCATTTGAAATGAGACTGGAATGCAGCCGGTGCCTCAGCGAGGCCACAGGAAGTCCAAACTCCACCATAGCACGTGACGGGTTGTTGTTTACATGAAGTGAGGCAGAAACACGTAAGGGTGCCATGGTAGACAAAGTGACTAATTGTAGATGAGCTGTTGATGTACTAACACCAATAATCAATTGTTATAAATACAGGACCTCCACACATCCTCGTTCTACTTGACGATAGCGACAAGCGTGGCGTTTGGCTTCTGGCTCGACGTCGTCAGCAACATCTTTGTGGCCTGTGTTGCCTTCAGCTTCCTGCTACTGGATGAGGGTAAGTGCCGTAACGACAAAGGTTTCCTGCACTTAGTTGTGTCGGTTGCTGGACAGTGTTATTATTGTCCGCAAGACCAGTCCTGAGAAGAGATGGAGATTTTTCATAATATATTTATCATTTGATGTATTGCAAGGTTGTTGGTGACCTTGCGGCCTATGGGTAAGGTGTCAGACTTCTCTGCTGGGGGTCCAGGGTTCAATACTCGGTCCCGGCACAGATTTATCTGATTGCCAAACCCTTCCTTCACCTCTGACAAGACATCTTGTGAATGTGGGGAATGCCAGGCCTCCACCGTGGTTCGGATTCCACGTTAAGCTGTAGGTCCTCCATTTCATCTCACAATCACCCTACCATTACACATTAGCGTAAGTGCGTATAACCCGAACGGGTAGTAAGACGCGGTGCTAGTAATAAAAATATATTGAATCGCATTAGTCTGGGCAAACTGAAGCAGTTTTTTTTTCGGTTTTTTGTCACTGCGTCTCATTACCCGTTCAGTTAACACTCATATCATACACTAATTACACTGATGTGTCAGGAATCAGGATAGTTGTATTAAACACACACACACACTTGTGTGGAAAGAGAACGAAAAAACCATTTTGGAAAAACCTGAGTACAGCTGATCGAGATTAGAACTACGATCTCGTCAACTGCAGCCCAGTCTCTTGCGAGAGTGGCGCCTTAGACCATGCGACCACTGAAGTGGTGGTATCATGACGGCTGCTGAGTTGTGATAATATTCTCAGCTGGTTTCCACTTGTTAATGTTTTATATAGCCATTGAACATAGCGGACAAGTTTAATAAATATAGGAGAGAAAAAATTACTTGATAAAAAAAATGTTGAATTATTTTACTTCAAAACTAAGATATCTTATGAAATAAGAAATAAATTGATAAAATGATTGATATATCAATATATTGTTGCCATTCTTAATGATGAGCTGAATCAAATTCAACCAAACTAAAGGTGACAACCTTGGCCCTGACTTTGTGGTTCACTGAACTTAAACGAGGCAACACTGAGCCATCCTGCCATGTTTCAAATCCAGAGCCATCTTTCCTTAGATGTTGTATTGTATTGGTAGTGCTAAGCCAAAAGTCCCAGGTTCAATCCCCGTGTCAAATTTGTCATTTTTCACTTCAGTGGAATTGAATTGATAACTCCCGTGATGTGTTCCACCCGCAGGTTCATTAGGAGCCGACGTTGGTCTGGCCATCTCCCAGTCGTTGATACTCACAGGGATGCTGCAACATGGGATTAGGATGAGCACAGAGGTGGTGAACCACATGACCGCTGTGGAGAGGATACTGGAGTACACCAAGATAGACAAGGAACCAGGACCGGAATCTGAACCAGGTGAGCAATGAGGTGAGGATACTGGAATACACCAAGATAGATAAGGAACACGAACCGGAATCTGAACCAGGTGAGCAATGAGGTGAACAATGGGGTGAGGATACTGGAATACACCAAGATAGACAAGGAACAAGGACCGAAATCTGAACCAGGTGAGCAATGACCAAGATAGACAAGGAACCAGGACCGGAATCTGAACCAGGTGAGCAATGAGGTGAACTATGTGGTGAGGATACTGGAATACATCAAGATAGACAAGGAACCAGGACCGGAATCTGAACCAGGTGAGCAATGTGGAGTGAATACTGGAATACACCAAGATATACAAGGAACAAGGGCCGGAATCAGAACCAGGTGAGCAATGTGGACTGAATACTGGAATACACCAAGATAAACAAGGAACAAGGACCGGAATCTGAACCAGGTGAGCAATGAGGTGAACAAATGGGGTGAGGATACTGGAATACACCAAGATAGACAAGGAACAAGCACCGGAAACTGAACCACATGACCTTGGGACTAACTAATTAATAGAACATTATATATTTAATGAACAGCAAATTGTAGAATTGTGTGTGATTATTTTTTGCTATCCTATTATTTTGTGTGATCACAGGGACGAAGCCACTCCCCTCTTGGCCTCCTAAAGGTGAGATCCAGTTCGTCAACACGAGCATGAGATACTCAAGTAGCGATCCTCCTGTTCTGAGAGAACTCACCTTCAACATCGAACCTGCATGGAAGGTACAGTCATACACCAAACCTAAATAACATATGTCCCTCTCAACGTTATTTTGGTACATAGGATTACGGTAAAGCTGGATGATAATGAATTCGAGTGTACATCATTCTCAGTACCGGGTTTGCCCCTACTTTTTTATTTTTATTTTTATTTTCACAGAACATCTAAATTTGTTTTAATAGAATTTGCCCATTTTCTGTTTGCGATGTAAAACAGGAACACAGTAATTGTAGGGGGACAGACAAAATTAAACGATAAATAAAAATTTTAAGTCTTTACTCTACAGTACTGTTATTTTGGAAATGGAACATCGGCTACAAAGCGAGAACGAGTGAATTATTATTATTATTATTATTAGCACCGCGTCTTACTACCCGTTCGGGTTATACGCACTTACGCTAATGTGTAATGGTAGGGTGATTGTGAGATGAAATGGAGGACCTACAGTTTAACGTGGAATCCGAACCACGGTGGAGACCTGGCATTCCTCACATTCACAAGATGTCTNAAGGGTTTGGTAATCAGATAAATCTTTGCCGGGACCAAGGATTGAACCCCGGCCGCCAGCACAGAAGTTTGACACCTTACCCATAAACCACCAGGTCACCGACAAGAACGAGTGAAAATGGAGCGTAAAATGGGGTACATTATAAATTAAGTAAATGTTTTATAGTGGATTGTTTAATTTAAAACACACTTGCCGACACTGAGACCAGGGTCTGATAATCATGACTCTGGTGTACTAGACTTGAAACTTTAATCTGCTATCTTTAAGGTGCGGCAGAATGGAGCGCAAGTAATTTTACAGTTCTTATAGCATTACATTTCATTGACCAAAATATTTCTCCAGTAGCAACAATAGAGTTTAGTTTTACGCACATTCTAATATCAAACGATCTTGAATATTTATCGAGGGTGTCCTGAAATTTAATGACAGCTTTTCTCTAAATTTAAATTATTTTATTATTATTATTATTTAGCACCGCGTCTTACGGAGGTTGAATTAGAGGAAGTGAAACCGCATTTGTATGGAGGGAGAGTGGAAAACAATTTAGGAAAAAAAAACCACCCTCCAGTTCACCCGACCGAGATTCGAACCTCGATCTCCCCGTCCTCAGCAGTCGAGCTCAACACGAAACTAGCGCGTTAGCCGACTACGCCGCCGAGGCGGGTTTGTACAAAATAGTTTTGTGCGGACAGTTCCAAGTATGATTACAATATTAAATGTTCTCAGGTTGGCATAGTGGGTCGAACAGGAGCAGGCAAGTCGTCTCTCATCTCGGCACTTTTCCGACTGGCCAATTTGGAAGGTTCCATCGTGATTGACCAAGTCGACACCCAAACGGTCGGACTAAATGATTTGAGGAGTCGTATTTCAATCATTCCACAGGAACCCGTCCTGTTCTCAGCCTCCCTCAGGGACAATCTGGACCCTTTCAACAGCTACAAGGACGACTCCTTGTGGAACGCTCTAGAAGAGGTGAATGTCTGTGATTGGTTACTCGTAATGAGATATACCTATGAGTGCGTTACTCTCTGGAACATCTGGGAACACAGGAACTATTAATTTAGTTTTGAGTGGAATATCGACTCTGAATAATATACTTTCTCATCCTCTCCTGTAACAATGTTTCGTCCCCGCGGCTTACTATGTTGTTCGAGCTTGTACGCTAATGTACTAATTACATTAATGTGTTAGGGATGGTGGTTTGATTTTACATGAAATGTACCCACATTTTTGTGTAGGGGAATGATAAACCACCCTCAGTACACCAAACCAGGATTTGAACCCCGACGCCTTAGACCGAGCGTGTCAAACTCGTTTAGTTGTAAGGGCCACATTGAAAATTAAAAATACTTGAAGCCAAATTTATAAAAAATATATATTTTTTCATTCTATTAAGTAATAATATTATCAACTTAGTATTTAATTAATACAAATAGAAAAGCGTAGGTTCATTTATATAAAATGCTAGCTCTACATTTTTTACTACAATCTACTTTTATTTGTAGTATTGGTTTGAATGTTGCTTGAAATCTTGTGCCGAAAACACTTTCATAATTGTTGGCAAATGCGTGTGCATCAGTCGAGACTTCTCGGGTGTTTGACTTTGTTTCGCGTGAGAAAACAACCGTTGTTGAAACGGTGCACATATTTGGTGCAAGAATCCAACAAATTTTGAGAACTAATCCTCGCGAGAGAAAGAGTACAAATTTGGAACACCATTACTCTAAATTATTCTAAAATGTTGTATTTCCTTAACGTTTATAGAAAGAATGTTGGTTCCTAATAAGGCCAACAGCCCACATATACTTCTTGCGAGGTTGGCACGACTGTCTTGGGGCATTCGACTACTGAAGCGGGTCCCTGTAACACGGAGTCTTGTAACTGTTGTTTCCGACAGGTCGAGCTGAAGGAAGCCGTAAATACGTTGGGGATGCCGGTGAACGTTGGAGGTAGTAACTTTAGCTCTGGACAGAGACAGTTGGTATGCCTGGCCCGAGCAATCCTCAGGAATAACAAGATTCTGGTATTGGACGAGGCTACAGCCAATGTAGATCCACAGTAAGTTTCATCCTCATCGAGTGGGCAAGTGCACCACTATAGTTTTGTACAAAATATTATTTCCTTTTTATTATATTTGTTAACACTTCATAATGAATCATTTTTATTATTATAAAGATTGTATCGCTTGCATTATGCTGTTGTATTGGTTGTGCGCTTACATGTATAATTATCTGTACTTTTCACCTTGTGAGATTGACTGCTAGCGCTTTGTCTCATAACTTTCTCTGTTTAGTGCGTCCAACCACCTGAAAATGTGGTTTGAAAAAAAACTTGGTAGCATGCCTTAAAGGGTTCACATCTCCATTACAAACCTGGTGATTGGTTTTGGAACTAAAAACTAAGGCGTTTCTACCTAACTTATACTGTTTAACATGCAATTGTTTCTCAGTTCTCGTAAAATGAATTATGTGAAAACGTGAAATGATGTAAATAGTTAATATTGAGATTTTTAATCATTGTTAACATGCTTTTCTTTCAAAAAGAATTTAATGTGTGCAAAATCTTTTCATACGTAAACTATAAAGTAGGTACTGAATGGAGAGGTTTGCACAATATAAAATGACGTTTTTATTTACAATAGCTCAAAATGTTTGAGTTTGTATTATGCAATAATCTTTTCCATATACAAACAAATAATTATCTTATGTTGGGCGTTTTGTAAATAATTTTTCTATGTATCAATATAATGCTAGTTTTACTTTCAGGTATTTAATTATATATGTTTGCTTTTGTTGCAAAGTATGAGATTTGAAATATTTACTTAAATAAAATGTTAGTTCATATAAAAGTATCTATATCTTGGTTCAGAATATTTTGATTTGTGCGCCACCTTTTTTTTATGTCAATAGCCGCCACTGGTTTCATAGGCACACCCCCTTTGTTCCGATTATAAAACTTAACAGCCATGAGACATTGAAACCATTAATATAAAAATGTATGTACAATAACCAATCAAACAAAGTACTTAGATATAAACTTAGAGATGACATATTTCAGAACCGACGCGCTGATCCAAAGTACAATCAGAAGGAAGTTTGCAGACTGCACTGTACTAACCATTGCACATAGACTGAACACGATCATGGATTCAGACCGGGTTCTAGTCATGGATGCAGGAACTATGGTGGTGAGTGTACTATTGACACTCTTTACTGTGAGAGCTGGCAGTCCCTCCATGATTGATTACACCATGGCCCTATCGCCATAGTGGAACAAGGCAAGGTAAGACTGCTAGCTCTCACGGTAAATGAAACAAACATTGATGCTGTGTTGTAAAGTTAGGGTTAGGGATAACATTTTTTTAAGCATCGCGTCTTACTACCCGTTCGGGCTATACGCCTAAGTACTAATTAAACAACTGCTGAGGACGAGGAGGTCGAGGTTCGAATCTCGATTGGGTGAACTGGGGGTGATTTTTCCTAAAGGGGTTTCCACTCTCCCTCCACGCAAATGCGGGTTCTGTTTCTTTAATTCAACCTTCCCAATTCTTAATCCATTAGAGTGATTAGTACTTAAAGCGTATAACCCGAACGGGTAGTAAGACGCGGTGCTAAAATATTATATATTATTACTAATTAAAATAATGGGTTAGGGATAGGTTTAATTGTGAGGAAGTGCACCCACATTTGCATAGCGGTAGAGTGGAAAACCATTTAGTAGTGAAAACCAGCTTCAGAGCACCCGACCGGGATCGAACCCTGATCTCCCCGTCTTTGGCAGCTTAGTCTAACACGAGAGTAATGCAATAGACCTCGCGACCATCGGAGCGGTTAAATTAAACAAAATCTGGTCTAAGTAATATCTAAGAACATCAACACACAGGCTAGGCTGCAAATCAATCGTAATTACGGTAATTAAATAAAATATCTAGTTAATATATTTTTTTAAAGGAATTTGGACATCCCTATCTACTTCTCCAGAACAGTGAGGGATATTTCTACAAAATGGTGGAAGAAACAGGCAACTTAATGGCTGAGCAACTGCACCAAATAGCCAAACAGGTAAATGCGGTTTATCAACCTTACAAGTGATTTAGTCTATGATTGATTCATTAAGCAATCGTTCATACTTGAGATATTTTTTAAGTTAGCCAGTAAAACCTTTTCACGATGCTAATTATTTCACGAAAGTTTAAATTTTTGTAATGTTTCAATAATGAATAATGTGTCATGGATTAAAACTCTCTTCTAACATCAGCACATTTTCTAAGATAGTTGTTTTAATTATAAAATATTAGGTTTAAATTATCATTTTTCCATCCATAGTCACAGTTAAAATTAATTGTCTTTGTCTGATTTACTATTATATATATAAATAGTGGTTAAAAAAACAACCAACTATTAGTTTACTTTTCCATGAAAATATTTGTCATTGATTTGCATAAATTACATATTTATTTGTTTAAAACTAAAATCATTATCACAAACTGTTTCCACCTCGTTAAAGGGTCACTTTAGTAGAACGACTGCATTTTACTCCTCCCTAAGACCAATCTTTCTCTTTACTCACACAATAACTGTTATCTGCTCCTCACATCTCATTCTTTGTCTCCCCCTCCCTCGCTTTTTCCTACATACTTTATCTCTGTTGTTCTCCTTGGGATTCTTTACTTTTACATCCTCATACACCTCACACTTGCTTCCTCTACTATCTCATGTACTCCAACATCCTCATTACATGTCCATACCATCTCAACCTTGCTTCCTCTACTATCTCATGTACTCCAACATCCTCATTACATGTCCATACCATCTCAGTCTTGCTTCCTCTACTATCTCATGTACTCCAACATCCTCATTACATG
>CABFOW010001797.1:95530-128495 GCA_902141385.1 Timema californicum
GGAGGAAGCCGAAAAGGCGCGGCATTTGCCGAACGAAAACGAGTCGTCTCAGTTGCACTCAGGACTTATCTCAAGCTGATGAGGTGCCGATAAGCAGTCATAATATGAGACGTGTTCCAATCAGACTGCTCAGTTCTCCAGTTACAAATTTTAGTCTATATTATTCCTACTAGTTTAAGCTTGCAAGCACTGTATTGCCCAATTTCACTAACAAATTCCAGTAAATTCTAGCTTTTTGGTGAAATTCCCTGTGTTTTCCCGGTTTTTTCCAGACACAAACAAATTCCCTGTCTTTTCCCGGTTTTCCAGGTGCGTGGCAACCCTGTAAACACCTCAAGGCCAGCAGACCACATTTGCGTAAAAGTAACGATACAACACTACACCTTTATTTTATCTGACAATAATTACCTATTATGCCAGTGCCGTGAAAATAGCTCTTCAATCATTCCAAATACCTCAATCGTCAGAGTCGTAAGAAAAAGTCTCCTCCGTGTTGTTAGGGGAACTTATTAAGGAGTCTTCAGAGTCTAAGAACAAGTGCTGCCTGCAGCGAGCCACCTCGGCAGCCTCGGCCGCAAGATCGGAGAACAGGGACAAGTTTGGGTGAAGGACCCTCTCATCTTTACCGCCGGCTCCTTGTCCTAGCTCTTGCGGCTCCAACTCGGTAGTGTTGAAGTTCTTATCCAGGTATGCGGGGCTTTCCTTGGCCGGCCCCGGACAACTATTTGGGCAAGACACAGTCTTTGGCTTATTCGGAAGAGAGTTTCCACACAGTAGTTTTCTATGGTGTCGAGGCTTTGAACGTTTGCAGCATGTGACCTTCTTGAGTCGAGGAAGAGGCCAGTTGGGAAGTTTACTTGCGACAAGGTTATCTGTGTCGTCCTCGTTATCAGAAGGTGCTGTTTGGGGAGATATAACAGTAGTCCCAAAGCTTGAGGAGCCTTCATCGTCCTCCTCTGCGGGACACGACACATCCTTGTCCTTCAAAGTCCGCTCTTGATTCCTCCGCAAGAGAGCCGCGGCCTCTCGCCTCCCCATTTCCTCCGCCTTGACGCAAAGAACCGACTTGAGTTCCGAAAACAGCGCGGCACAATGCCGCAGTCTCTTCCTCGTCTCCTCCTCAATTATCACCTCGTCGTCATCAAACGCAGGCTCACCTTTATGGAGAGCATACTCCTCAAACACCTCATCCTCAACTTGCGGGTCCAAGTCTGTGTACCCGACTTGCACCAGCACCCGTTGTTGTTCGTCGGTCTTTTCTTCCGGCTCTGTCACTTGGGCACTTGGCGCTGGTCCGCCGGTTCTGACCAGCGTCTGTATCCTCTTGACCGAGTCTTCCCACGCCGAGGAACACTTGCGAGATTGAACCAAGAGCTCCACAACCAGCCCTCGTAGTGTCTCTAGGTCCAAGCTCCCAGGACCAGGTTCGAGGGCACGCTCCACCAGCCGGGAGCTCTCGGACATGAGGTGGATGCGCAGTATGGCCGTGTGGATGCACTCCAGCAGCTCCGTGTTCTCCCAAGTTAGCGACGGTGTCCTGATCGCGGTACAGCCAGGCTCCTGATAGTCTCGATACAGCAGATAACAGCTTGTAAGCCTGTCAATCTCCTGGGAGTAGGCCCCCAGGGCAGAGTCCAGGACCCTCCATACTGTGTCCAGGGTCCTCGAGGTGCGAGGAGTCCAGAGCGCGGGACACAGACTGAGAGCCAGCCGGCGCAAGAACTCCGACTGTACCATGATCGACAGGACCTTAATTTTCTATAACAAGACAACGGAATAATGGTTGAGAATATATGAGTTCATTTTTTAAGCAAACATCTATTTTCAGATGATATTCTGATGAAGTGTTTGTGTGAAAATAGAAAAATGACACTTTTACAGGGATTTGGACCTCGGGCTTTCGGATTTATTTGGTTACTGCTCCACCGATTGATCTATCTGGGATCTCCTAGATGTCTGTGTGTTGTTAAGTGACCGACAGACAAGCGATAACAGACAGCTCAGTCGGTAGAGCAGTTGGCAAGTAACGCCAGAAGGCCCGAATTCAAATCCCTGTTCAGGGTATAAATTGTTCTTTATTTCCACATGTGTTGGTGTTGCCGACAGCCATAACAGACATACGAGTTTCATCCACACATCCATATGACGGTTGTTTACCTGAAGTGTGTCCAAGTGGATGTCTGTGGTCTCCTTGTCATCTACAAGAGTGGACCAGTCGCAGTGACACACGTAGCTCTGCGCATTGTCGACATGCGGGAGAAGAGGAACCTCCTCCAAAAGGCTCCGAGTGAGTCCGCGGAGGAGACGCGAGAGGGCCAACAAACTGTCCCGCAGACACAAGCGCAGCATGGGGACTCTACACCATTGCTCCGCGGGTGTGCGTGCTGTCGCCAGGCTGCCAACACGACAGAAAGCTGTGGACCTTTTCTTAAACGCAGCCACATAGCCAGGGTGTCGACCGAATTACGTCAACTAGAGGTGTGCGAATCCGAATCAAAAATATTTTAAATATTTCTTGAAGCCAAATCAAAGTTCGGATATTTTTGGTTAGTTGTTTTATGCTTTGAAAAAAATATTATATAGTGTTTACTCATATCACTTTATTAAGTAAAAATCACACTATCTTAAAATTTTGTTTTATTACACATAATTTCATTCCATTATTGTTATTATTATTATTATTATTATTAGCACCGCGTCTTACTACCCGTTCAGGTTATGCGCACTTACGCTAATGTGTAATGGTAGGGTGATTGTGAGATGAAATGGAGGACTACAGTTTAACATGGGATCCGAACCACGGTGGAGGCCTGGCATTCCCCACATTCACAAGATGTCTTGTCAGAGGTGAAGGAAGGGTTTGGTAATCAGATAAATCTTTGCAAGTTTGACACCTTACCCTTAGACTAACAGGTCACACCAACATTTAGTTCTTATTTATATTTTGTACTATTATTTTATATTTATGTTTCTACTTCTGCTTTTTTTTTTTTCACAATTCAGATTTAAATTTGAGATTCAATTTTTCTTTTTCAAAATGTAAATGAGTGTTATTCAATGAAGCAAGGAAGTGTTACCAGTAAATGTAACAAGTGACTTTGGAGTGAAGAGAAAAAAACCCATACTATAAGCCTAGTGATTTTACAAAATGTCTACCTTATATGACATTCATAGACATGGATAATATGAATGAAACAATCAAAAACTAACAATACTTTGTGTTATAAGCTGTGACAAAATAAAACCAAATACAATTTTTTGTTGAACAAACCTGATTCATTTTTTTGATGCAAAATTGGGATCCAATTTCGAATCATCAAAAATTTTATCTAAATAATCTCATAATTTAGTCACTTTACTAATAAAATAAACATTCAAAATAGTATTAAAATATAATTCTGCAAACACAATTTCCCTCACCTAGTAAACAAAACAAACCTCTAAACCATGGATTTTAAACTTGACTGACAACACTCATAAGATTATAGAGCAAAGAGATGGTATTTTTAAAAAGAAATGCAATCTATTGGCAGAAGTATACACTAAAATAATTAAATAAACCGTCCCTAATAACGTACTGTAGTTGTATTACGATGTTAGCAGGCAAAGTGTTAAAAGCTCCTGTACGCACCAGCCAAGGGTCGAAGCTCGGACTTTCAAAAGTCTCAAGCACTTGTCGATTTGAGCCCCAGTTTCTGTCTGGAGTGCTATCAGTCGCGAGAGAGTCCAATATCTCTTGTTTAGTTGTGCGGTTACGAACCAACGCCATAGCTGTGATCCACCCAGTGTCGCCAAAACAACAGCTCCTACAGCTCTGGACCACACAGCGACGAGGGGCCCCGAAAGGGCCAATAGCAGCCCTTGAGACCTACACACATGGTTCCAGGTTACTGAATATCTACACGGTTATGTAACAGAAACAGAATGGCCACAAAATCTCAGAAAGAAAATTCCTCTACCTTTCTATGATAGAAAAAATTCCAAATTTCCCCGACTAAGACCTGTATATATGTTAAAGAAATAAAAACACCCAACTCGTTATAAATTCATTGAAATGCATTCAAAAATTAAATAAACACCGACTTTGGTAAATAAAAGGGGTGATGGCTGCCTCTTGAAGAAAATTTACCGTCACCACCCAATCTCCTGACCTAGAGGCAGCCATTACCTCTTTGTCCATTGGCAGCAGTGTAAAGTGTGAACTGTGTTGTTATTTTCATTGTAAAGGATATATTGTGTTTGTCCCCCTTTTATATGTTCCTATAGGACCCGCCTCGGTGGCGTAGTTGGCTAACGCGCTTGTCGTGTTG
Organism: Timema californicum; assembly: GCA_902141385.1. Classification (NCBI taxonomy): domain Eukaryota; kingdom Metazoa; phylum Arthropoda; class Insecta; order Phasmatodea; family Timematidae; genus Timema; species Timema californicum. Next base: position 99,841 of record CABFOW010001797.1, read on the forward strand.
AGCTCGATTGCTGAGGACGGAAAGATCGAGGTTCGAATCTCGGTCGGGTGGTTTTTCCTAAATGGTTTTCCACTCTCCCTCCACACAAATGCGGGTTCACTTCCTATAATTAAACCTTCCCAATTCCTAATCCATTAGAGTAATTAGTACTTAAAGCGTATAACCCAAACGGGTAGTAAGACGCGGTGCTAAATATTATATGTTTCCATCCACCTCTCCTGTCCCTTCTTACAAATATAATACAATTACCTCATAAAGCAAGAAAAGGTTCTTCTTATAGAAATAAAAGTGGTAAATAAAACTGATTGAATAGGATGCAAAATCATTTCACTTCTCTAGAAAGACAAATACATCATTTTCCCAGATTGATTACAAGATTTCCTGACAATGCCTTGTTTGATTTTCTTGGTAGCTTTAAATACCCTGACTTTTCCAATTTTTTCTATATTTTCCCTAATTGCCCACCCTGAATAATAACTCAAGTTGCTGGAATATAGTAGCGTCTCAATACACACACATTCTCTGGATTTATATTAAAATTTTAACGTCTTTTCATAAACTTTCCAGTTCTTTAATAACATTAACCACCCATTGTTGGTCTAATTTACTAACCACTCACTTAATACCCCATTAAAACAAATTTAATTGTATTGATCATGTTTTTATTACTATTATTATTATTATTTGAGGTATCTAGCGTGCACTTTCTGAACCGACTGACTATATCAGCACACGCAAATTTCTAAGAGCAAGAGCGAAAGGGCCAATCAATTTTGCCGGTAAACATATTCTCCCATATCTTCCAGGGTTCTTCTTTGTGCCACAATCGAAATGGGACTGACAGATTTACATGCCACAATCGAAATGGGACTGACGGCTTTGCACGCCACAATCGAAATGGGACTGATGGCTTTACACGCCACAATCGAAATGGGACTGATGGCCTTACACGCCACAATCGAAATGGGACTGACGGCCTTACTTCTCCTCTGGAGAAAACTGTAGGCCTACCAAGGATTTTTATCACCCAAGAAAAATATGTTGACCCCGGCTGGGTTTGAACCCAGAAACAAGGGTTCCGAGGCGAGCACTTTGCCCCAAAACCGCCGAGATTGACTTTTTTTTAAACAGTATCTTACTAACCATTCGGGTTGTATGGCTATGTACTAAGTACACTATTGTGCTAGGGATTAGGAAGTGTACCTACATTTGCGTGGAGTGAAAACCATTTAGTGAACACCACCCTCAACACACCCGGCCGAGAAAAAACCTCAATTTCCCGGTCTTCAGCAGACTATTCTAGTGCGAGAGCAGCACCTTGGAACACGCAGCCACCGGAGCAGTCGCTTCTCAAAAAAATTGATGAAACTGGGAATATCTTTTTTTGAAAACTATAAATAATAATTACTATTGTGCCTAAATCTGACATGTTTCTGTTATATTTACTAACAAAAAGAACACTTTAAAGCTTCGAAACCCTCCCCCTTCGGCACTTCATGCAGCCCCAGTAGCGCCACCCATGGACAAAAACACAGCGGCCATTTGATTCCTGTCAGGTTTCCTCAAAATATCTGTTTTAATATTGGTCGTTTGAAAGTAAAGTGTTGTACCAATGGCATTGGTCGTGTGAGTGCGAGCTCCTGCTCGTGATGTACTCGACGTGGTAACTGTCCTCCCGCATCATCAACATCGACTCCAATATGGCGGCGACACACTTGTCGAACAAGGCTTCGTTCTGTCAACAAGTTATACAAACCCCAATCAGGACTTGGTTTTAATCGTGGTCAGGATGTTTTGCGAACATTCTGGGTCCAGACTCACTAAAACGAGCAGTAAAATTAACAAAAATTTGTTCTTCTGTTTTTGTATTCACTAAAAAAAGGAAAAAACTGCTGACGATAACAACGGTAGTGTCGGCATTTGTGTTTTCTCAACCAATAAACAAAAATGGGAGCATAATTTAAAATACGTGCAACTTCTAAATAATTTTTCTTCAATTGAAATATATTATATATATATATATATATAAAAAATCATGTATATAAAAATAAGAAATTATTGAAAAATGCACTGCCATTTTAGTTTATTGAAGATAAATTATTTTTATTCACATTGAGTCTGTATTCTAGTGATGACGAGAATTTACTCACGACATCCACCCGCTATTTACATTGTGTATGGATCTACAGTAGCCCCACGGCTTCTTTGGTGCTGACTGACAACTCACAGCTGGCTTCAGACAGCTTTAAAATGTTACCAGACCAAATTACGTATCCCTACGCCGAACCAGATGATCTGCAAAAACATGTGTTTAGCAGCTGTCAGAAGTCAGCTGTGAGCTGTCAGTCAGCACCAAAGAAGCCATGGGGTTACTGTAGGCACAATTTTGAAAGTTGTGTTCACACATCAATTTAAGCTCCGAGTTGAACCCAGGCTATGTATATTCACTTAAACTTAATATTTCTCAATCAGCTGCTTAACCCAGTGATTGTTGTGGATAGCCCCGGAGAGCTGTGTAGTCACGTGTTGATTATCAGACAATCCTGCAATCCATTCAAGTGGTCTTAAAGACAAGTAAGGATCTGATGTTTGGTGTTTGACTCACTTACCTGTCGGACAGGAGTTCTCCATCGTAAGGAAGTTAGAAGTTGCTCTCCGAACCGCTGGAAAAATATGATAACAGTGACATAATACGACTGTGAAATGACACAACTTTGACTATCATATCAAATAAAGAAAATAAACTTACGATTCACTATCCTCGTGAGATAGTTTTGCTGCATTCCATATGTAGTCTGTTTGTTATTTACTTACTGGACACAAGGACACGAATTTAGGTATTTCTTTGACTGACATCGATATTTGACAAAGTATTAAATCACAAAACTGACTATTTTTGTTTGTATGGGAAGTTTATAAGAAAAGTGTTTACCATAAGAGCCTTCCCTCGACAAACTTATGTGAGGAATTAGCTCTGACCTTGAAGGATGTTGTTATTTTATGTTGTCGAGGCGAGTCTCTGGTCAGAGCAAGGTCGTCCGCGACAGCGACAAGTCCGGACAACCCGACATCCTCCAAATATTTGAACAACTCGCTCTTCTAAAACAGAAACAGTTGTCAGATGAGACGGACGCAATGACGAGATCGAGCAGATGCCGAGTGAAGACCCGGTGGCGTTGATTCGCTTGCCAGTACAAGCAGTGTATTCATAACATGATTAGCGCATTAGTCTAGTCCTGGGTGACCTGGCGGTCTAGGGGTAAGGTGTCAGACTTCTGTGCTAGGGGTCCAAGGTTCAATCCTCGGTCCCGGCACAGATTTATCTGATTACCAAACCCTTCCTTCACCTCTGACAAGACATCTTGATGAATGTGGGGAATGCCAGGCCTCCACCGTGGTTCGTCTATGTGTTACCAAATTAAATTTACAGTATGGTTAGAGATAAACTATTTAATGACCCGCTTTGGTGGCTGCATGGTCTAATACGCTACTCTCATGTTGGACTAGACCGCTGAGTAAGGGGAGATCGGGGTTAAAATCTTGGTCGGGTGTATTGAGAGTGGTTTTTAACTCTCTCTCTCCACTCAAATGTGAGTATATTTCCTCTAAATACAGCCTTCTTAATCCCTAAAACCATTAGCGTAATCAGTACATAAGTGAATAACCCAAGCGGGTAGTAAGGCGAGGTGCTAAGAAAAGACTATTCAATGTAATAACTAAACATGGGTTGTACACATAACTTACAATGATGTTGTAACTATTTTAGTGTGCAATGTGCAGGCTCTTGTATAACGCAAAGCATCATGGGAGGATCTAATCCATCCAGTGTGCAGGATCACAGGAAAGTTACACATAATCGTCAATATTTAAATTTTGAAAGTTTTTTGTGTGATGTGTTGTTGAGTTTTATTTGAATGTAGAATTTACTAAAATAATTAAAAATTTATAAATTTTGGTGTCATTCGATTCTACATATTCTTGTGTCATAATAAAGTTGGTAAATTATCTATATGTTGTACCATAACAATAAAAAAAAGAGCGTAAAATGTGCCGATTAAAGCGTACTACAGCCATATAATTTTAATTTGTAAAACCTTTTTTTCCAAAATAGACAGTAGGCCTTCACCCACATATCTTTTAGAGATATTGTCCACATGCTCACTTGAAATTTAATATTTTCTAGGGGTGTTGGTTCCTATCATTTTTCCAAAATTTACAAAAATAAGCTTTAAGTAATTCACTACTTCAAGCACATAAAAGGTTATGCTATTCTTAGTTTTTTTTTTCTATTTAAGTAATTTTTTTATTTACATACCTCAAATATAACATCTTCACCCTCTGCGCCAATTGAATCATCCATTGAAATGATTATTTAGGTTATGTGTAGTATCAATGTTTTCTACATGCATATTATTATACTTTATACTTTATATTTCAAAGACCGAATTCCTTGTCTTTGATCTAACCTTTCTGTGGCATAGAAGTGTTATGGGGTTGTGACGTTGGGTGGGGGGGAGGGGGAGGGAGTAAGAATACGGTCACCCCACATAAGTTATCCACAGTAACGTAACCGTACATTCTAGTGGAAAACAATCGGGGTGCAAAGTCACAACGTTAAGAATTTCTAACCAGATTTATTATTAATGGCATTAAGATTCAAGCAAACAATATGAGGAATTCATAGCGTATCGTGAACGAATAAATATTGTGTTCGTCCAAAATCTAATACCGTTTATGACGTAACATTAAAATAAATAATGTATGGGTAAATTTGGGATGGGGTTATGTTTAATTTATTCCTGTTCCTTCTTGAACTTTAGATCTGATTAGTTTATTAGTAGTTTATGATGATCAATCAATTATACTTTTTTTTAAATAACACTCAACTCTACAGTTACTGTTTTTTAGTTGGAGGCATAGTTAAAATTTTTATTCTTCTTCCCTTTTAAACGTAATTAAATTTTAAACAAGTCAATATCATGCATAATTTAGTTGCTTTGATAAATCCATTGCGTCCATCAATTCCTAGAACTTTATTTTATATTATAAATTGCGAAATTACTGAATGAAGATCAGTTAATCTAATTAATATTTCACTAAACTATGCTGGGAATTACCTCACACCCCCTCCCCCTACCAAACTAGTAAATCATTTTAACAGAAGCTTAAACAATATAAATTAATTTATAATACATTGAAAAGATGTCGATTGCACAATAAACATTTTATGACCCTGGCATATAAATGAGTATGTTCTTTGACATATTGAATGCTTCCAACTCTCGAGTAAAGTTACTAATTTGGTAGTCTCCAACTACAAATTCTAAACACAAACCACGTAAATTGAACTCACGGGGGTCTAACCACTCGAAAATATTTTCGGAATCTTTTAATTAAATATCAAAGTGATTTGCCGACAAAGCGACCTTGAATGGCATAAACAACAAAAGTGATTATGTTAATAAATTTAAAAGATTCTTAAAATTGGATAAAATATTTACCGCAGAAGCTATTTCTTAATAAAAAACTATTATTAGTTTATTTAATTTAAACCATACTTTTTTTTAACGCTAACAAGATTAAGGCCGTGTCTGAATAGTTTGTCCCCTACGCACTTGTGCACTTTACTGCACGCTTTAATATAGCACTTATCTGGCGCCCATAAGTACATAGGGTGTATGATAGTTTCCAGACAGTAAAGTACAGCTAGAGCCATCTGGTGGCTAATTCTGAAACATGCGTTTCTATGGTAACGATGTTAAAATTCGATAGTGTTTTGTCAATGGTAACAATTTTTTAAGGCGTAAATTCATATTTATCATTTATCTTCCTTAATTCTATGAACCTTAGGGTTTGTTCTTGTTAAAAAAACATATTTGGAAAACGAGCGCCAAAAATGGCCAATCCTATCACAATTTTAAAAATTTTAAAATTTTGGGGAAGCTGACAAACTAGGCCTAGCTTATATTAATATCAAGTTGTTTTAAAGCATGTAAAAGTATTGCCAGATAAATACATAGGCCTATAGGAATTCCAAAATAAATTACTTAAGCTACATGTTCATCTGTTGTTTTGAAACATTTTGCCAGAATGATTGACTGCTGAATAAACAAGGAAATTACAGCAACGCGCCAAAAGGAGCGTGATATACGCAGGGATACCAGTGAGCATGTCAAACATTTTTGCATCTGTAGAGAAATTGTTAAATATATACGTATATTATATAAATATATATATTGCCCTAATTAATTTACTTATATCTGTAAAGTATTATTCACAAACAAATTTTAGTGAAGATCTTTTAACTCGTAAATAAATTTCCTTTTGAGAGAGATTTTTCACACTAGAAAGAGAAATTTAATTGTTTTAACATCATGTGAATGTTTTATTCCATTTTCACAAAATAAATAATACTTTCATTCATTATAAAAAACTAGTTTAACTAAAGTGCGCGCTAAAGGGCAAGTCGTAGGTGCCCCTTAGTAAAGTGCGCAATAAGGGGTGCAATTGTACACTTTAAGAGAATTCAGACACCATCAAAAATCACTTCCGGCCTTTAATCCGACGCCATTGCAACTTTAAAGTGCACATGTCTTCCAAGTGCCCTTAGACAGACTATTCAGACACGGCCTGAATGTCGTTTCAATGCGCCCCGGGTGATCGCCAAGGCTCACCTTACGCATGGACCGGCCTCGCCCCTACCCATAAAGTGTTGAATATTGGTTTGGCTCCCCCTGAATAAATTTCTGCCTTTTCTCTCTCTCTCTCTCTTAAATTGCACTGTGTTAAAGGAAATGTGATCTCCCACTTAGTGATTCCCTGGAAGTCCTGCGCGTCATCTCAATAATAATACCACTTCCTGTACCATGTAGACTTCACTTCCGTTGGTCTATAGGCCGTAACCACACATCCTCAAAGTATACGTGTTAAGACACTAGACTAGGACCGAAACACTTGAGATTATTAGCCCAACAACCTCTCCAAGAATAATGTACGTACTAGCTGGAGAGCCTGTAGTACTTTATCCAATATGAAACCCGGAAAACTGGATCGTTCAGAGCCGAGACCAAGGGTGGACTGGGCCGCCGAGACACCGGGAAATATCCATAATTGTGTCTATTAAACTTTAATTAAAGGTTCCAGTTAGTGAGACTGAGGAAGCTCAGAATACATCATTTATGAAGATATATTATTATTATTACTAGGTGTTTTGTCTTACGTCAGGTCCATTCCATTTGTCGGTGAAACTTAGACCTCCGATGCGCCCTGTCCTCTGCCTCCTCCTTCAGATCCTAGAGTTGTATGCTTTCCTTACAGACCTCGAGTTCAGTAGAGTCTTGGAAACACGACCTTATATGGACTGAGATGGTGTCGAGTTGTTAAAATGTCGAGCTCTGCAAATGAACTTGCATCAGATGAATGTTTACTATTTCATTTTTACTAAACAAGGATGAACCACAGTACAGTATCGAATATTATAGGTACAGTTGTGCTGTACTGTAATATTTTACGGTACAGTAACAGTAATATATGTACTGTACATGTAATATTGTATTAGTTCGAATAACACGTTGCTGAATTGGAAAACTAACAAACAGAGCACAACTGTTCCACTAGATTTACACGGAATGTCGAGTTATCGAGTGTCGACTTACACGGAATGTTGAGCTATCGAGTGTCAAGTTACACGGAATGTCGAGTTGTCGAGTGTCGAGTTATCGAGTGTCAAGTTACACAGAATGTTGAGTTTCAGAGACTCTACTGTATTTGAATCCTCCTTCTCCCTCAGCTTCTCTTTCCCCCAACCTTTCCTTCCATGATATCGTGCAGAAGACAGTTCCTACTAAGGATGTGTCCGAACAAGTTTGCTTTGCGCCGAAGTATCACATTCAAAATGGAACTCTTCTAACCCACTCTATGAAGATACACGATGGCATTAAATGTAAAACCACCCCATTTGTTGTTTCTTGGTGTTGTTTATAAACACTTTTTTTTAAACCAAACGTAGAATAAATTATTTGTTACTAGTTTTGTAATCCATACAATTAATGGATTGGATCATTTTACAAACTTAAATATCTTGAAGGTGCGCGTGCGTCTGTATGTGTGTGTGGATGTATGTATGTATTTATTGGCTGTCTGGTCTTACATGGCTCTTTCCCCCTTTGACCGATAACCCAAAGAGCTGGCATTTGTTTCGAACGCATCTTTTCGGAATCCCCGACTTTTTGATAACTGGAGGACCACTGAATTAAATAACTATGATTTAATATTATTTATTGTTACGCATGAACAAAACAAAATACCTTGATCGGCGGATCGATTTTGGAACACTAACAACACAGACTCGTGTCGCGCACCAACAGAAAGCGCCACCGGTGCTACAAATGTGCACAGCGCCATCTTTATGAGAAAAATCCAAGATGGTGGACGAAACGTGTCCCGATAACTTGGCAGAGCCACGTACACAAATAGTTATGAAAAATCTAAAAATCTATAGAAATAACAGATACTGTAACTGCCTCTGTCTTCGTGAGCCAAAATGGTTTTATTCCAGCTCCATTAAAATTTACTTAAAATAATTTCCCTTTTAGAATGTCCATTCTATATTTTTGATGGTTTGATTTTATACTGTTTACCCAATTAGTTTGGTTAGTGTAGCTAAAAGTGTCATTGTTACATTGTAAATTCCAAAAATGATAGCCTCTCCTTAAAAGCTTTATACAATATACACACCTGGGGACACATAAAAAAACTAACAGTTTACAGTTTTATCTTACTTTATAAGTAATAAACGTGATCAAGATTGTCATTATAAAACGTTAGACGAACCTAGACATAGAATGGCGTCTTCGTAAAGACTTGTGTGCACCAGGTTTAATTTGTATCCGTCAAGGTCAATATCTAGTTTTAAAAAATCAACATAAATGACAGACATAAAAGATCGAGTTGTTCATTAATTTTTCCTATTTAAAATTGACACAGAAATAGATGTTTATTATTCCGACCTCCTTTTAACAATGCAGGCCTATGGATACATAATTTGTTTGGTACTATTATTATTCTTAGTCAAACGCAGTAAATGGTTCCAAATGTATTTCCCCCTCTTGTATCTGTCGGCTAAAAGTACCGGCGGAAACTACGGCAAGACTCGTCCATCATTTCCTGGTGGCTCGTTCGTTCTTAACGGCTAGACGGGGAGCCCCAGGACATGAATGACTGACGTCATCATCATCACGAACAGCTTCCATCCACTAGCATACATATATACTCAATCTAATTCCCCGTGGTTCATTCAGTTTCACATCAGAACGTATATAGTAAAGGTTATTTTATAAACAACTACTTTATCACAGAGCATACACAATACACATATATTTTATAAACAACTACTTTATCACAGAGCATACACAACACACATATATTTTATAAACAACTACTTTATCGCAGAGCATACACAATACACATATATTTTATACGCAACTACTTTATCGCAGATCATACACAATACACATATATTTTATAAACAACTACTTTATCACAGAGCATACACAATACACACATATTTCATTGAACACAAAACCGAATAGTCAAGTACATTGCTTAACTATAAACAAATATTAGAGCACAGAGAATACTGTAACAAAGAGATGGCTAACATGTTTCCGGAAGTAAAATACACAGGAAGTAATGAACTTCGCATGAAGAACAAAAAGTCGAAACGTTGGTTATGCGTCCAAAATGACACGAGCTCCAACAATGTTGAACAAAATTTGAAACTAACAACAAAGAGCCTACACACTACCCAGGATCACGATGGTAAGTTCTAAAAATGTTGAACGAAGTGCGTCCACTTGACTTCCCGCTGTATTACTTGTATCTTGACTGATTTCATTGTTATGTTGCAGTGGACTTCCTGCTGTATTACTTGTATCTTGACTGGTTTCATTGTTATGTTGCAGTGGACTTCCTGCTGTATTACTTGTATTTTGACTGGTTTCATTGTTATGTTGCAGTGGACTTCCTGCTGTATTACTTGTATCTTGACTGGTGTCATTGTTATGTTGCAGTGGACTTCCTGCTGTATTACTTGTATCTTGACTGGTGTCATTGTTGTGTTGTAGTGGACTTCCTGCTGTATTACTTGTATCTTGACTGGTGTCATTGTTGTGTTGCAGTGGACTTCCTGGTGTATTACTTGTATCTTGACTGGTGTCATTGTTATGTTGCAGTGGACTTCCTGCTGTATTACTTGTATCTTGACTGATTTCATTGTTATGTTGCAGTGGACTTCCTGCTGTATTACTTGTATCTTCACTTCCTGGCATATTACTTGTATCTTGACTGGTTTCATTGTTATGTTGCAGTGGACTTCCTGCTGTATTAATTGTATCTTGACTTCCTGCTGTATTACTTGTATCTTGACTGGTGTCATTGTTGTGTTGTAGTGGACTTCCTGCTGTATTACTTGTATCTTGACTGGTGTCATTGTTGTGTTGTAGTGGACTTCCTGCTGTATTACTTGTATCTTGACTGGTGTCATTGTTATGTTGCAGTGGACTTCCTGCTGTATTACTTCACGGTGGCTGAAGTTAACGAAACCAAACTTGTGCTACCATTTCACCAACATACAAAATCCTACTTGAGAATGACAGACGACAAAAAGCTTCAAGTAGTCAAAATGGCAAGTACCTTAAAGGCTATGTTAGAACATTGCTATTATGATTCATAACATTCATAATTCTGGAAAACAAACCATTAATGCTCTAATGTATGGGATTTTGCTAAAAAAAATTGCTATAGGAGGTCTGATTTATAAATCACAAACTTTCTTGCCCAGATAATTTATATATTTTAATGAGTCAATATCACTTATAAAGGACATATGAACATTGTTAATAAAATAATAAAAAACAAAAATATAATTATTACTTTTTAATATGTTAAATATCGTTATTTGAAGAGTCCACAGCGAAAACTATGGATGTAACTTTTTCGCGAAAATGAATTAAGGCTGTCAACATAGACTACAGGTGGTGTAGAATTAAACCACAAGAGTCCACAGCATTAATGACGATAGTTCCTGAGTTACAGAGGAGGGAAGGAACCCCATACAGTGAAAGAAGGTTAGCTGTCACTGGTAGACATAGCAAGAATGATGGATCTCATAAAGTGACCTGTGATCCCCCATCACACACGGCTGATTGTGCTCAGTCAGTTTGCAGTTTGCCAGTGATGCAGCCAGTGTATGGTCTGTTGTTCTAGATAGTTGTGGTGTTTGTTTGATAGCCTCCTTTATGTTTGGTTCTGTATAAAACATCATGAACCCAGAAAGTGATAGTGAAGCCGTAACAAGTAAAATGAAAACAGCTGCATGTAAGGAAAAATAAGAAATGTGGTTTGACGAGCGAAGTTATGAAGAATGAAAGGTTATATAGTCACGAGACTTGCCCAGACTCTAGAGGTGTACGTCTTGATTGTTTAAAAAAATGTTTATGATAGTTAATTCAATCAGATGACAAACTATGGTGAAAAAATAACTCATATCTGTTTCATTATTATTATTATTATTAGCACCGCGTCTTACTACCCGTTCGGGTTATACGCACTTACGCTAATGTGTAATGGTAGGATGATTGTGAGATGAAATGGAGGACCTACAGTTTAACGTGGGATCCGAACCACGGTGGAGGCCTGGCGTTCCCCGTTTTAGAGCTGTGATGCTAATTCTGCGAGTTAAATGTCAGGGTATATAACTATTTTTAATACAGAGTTTGACATAAGTTTTAGATACCCAAGATGTGATAATTGTGCAAGCCGTTACAAGTACCAAGCAGAGAAGGAGGTTGCAGAAAATAAATTGTTGGATAGCTCATTATCAGATAGATAGTACAATTTTTATGATCCAGAACGCCATATTGTAGAACTCCTGCCGATTTCGCATGAGAAGTTCATAGACTTGCAACTTTTCATGCAATTTTGTGAGCAAGAGGCCAAGGAGCTCTATGGTATGCTTCCGCATAGAAAGAAAGGACATCATAAAGAAAAGTAAAAAAATCACAGTGACATGAGATGAGTGACTTTTATTAATAAATTCCTCTATAATAACTTTCTTGGTGAATTTCACACGTGACTTGTACTGTTCTTTGGTTTTATAAGTGCTAAATTTCTACCCCATGACATTTCATCATTCTTGGACTTTTTTCATACATTCAGCGTTTTTTGCGCTTTTTATTGTGTAGCTAACAAGTGTTTTTATAATTAATGAAAACTGTATTTTATGTTTTGGAATTATTTGATATTTCAAGTTGGTTTCTACTGTGTCTTGAAAGCACGGATAAGCGGAATGATTTTCCAAACCAAATAGATAGTCGTCCAGTATAAAGGTTTTCAACTTTAAAAGTTGTTTCCTGATTAAAAAAAAGACTTTTGACATCCATCATTTTTGCAGTGGACTCCTCGTTTTCTCGTTTTCACTAAAGCCATGAAGAAATGGTTGAAAATCACAAAAATTAAATAACTAAACTTTCAAGCAAATAGTTAATGTCCCAATAATAATTTCCGAAGTAGCTAACTAACACAAAATGTATTTGAAAAAACTTGATTTTTATTTAAAAAATGCTATAATTTTTATTTTCTTGCTATTCTTGTAGACCTCCTCCCAATTTCCTGGGGTCGGATGAAAACTAACCCATTTAATTGGTCTATTATGTTCCTTTTTAGTACGTACTGATATAAACAGTATAGAGATAATAAACACATATTCATTATGGATATTTACCTCGGTGGCCACATGGTTTGAGGCATCATTATCGCATCAGGTTAGAGATCTTGTCGATGACAGGGAGATCGCGGGAGGGTGGGGTTTTCAAAATGGTTTTTCACTCTCCATCCACGCAAATGAGGGTACACGTTCTATAAATTCAGCCTTCCACATCCCTATCTAATTAGCGTAATTAGTACATAGGCGTATAATTAAATATAAGTTATAGTGGCTCACGTTAAATTCTTGATCAACTATAGTAGTGGCTTATTTTAAATTTGAATAGATTAAATGATGACACTTGGACGCGGGAAGCGAACCCGGGACCTTGGGCTTAGCACACCAATGCTCTAACCACTGAGCTATTCAGGTGTCATTTTTCAACCAATTTGAATTAATTGGAAACATTTTGTCTCCTGTAAACGGGCATCAGCGTAATCTATAACCATAAATGGAAGTGTTTGTTTGTTTGTGTGCGACGCCCAGCCAAATCTACGGTACACAGAGATACGAAATTTTTAACATAAGTAGACGGAAGAGGGTCCGAATGCACCTTGAAGCCGGATTTTTAAATTTTTAATCAACTTTTTAATTAGGATATTTTTAACAAATTTTCGAAGAAAATATTTTTAATCTGGTTTAGAATTACGTTTCGAAGATAACGTTTCAAAATGAAATCGGGCCCCATGGGGGGCAGGGGGGATAGGGGGGGGGCGATTATTTAATTTTTTATACTACAGTGGGTCACGAGCAGCGCCGTGCGGGATTGCCAGTTACAATTATTTTCAACCTTGTGTTGATTTTATTCTCGTCTTAGCTCCAAAACACACGTCACATCGAATGATCTCACTGCTTAAAGTGAGACGCAGAATACGCTTGAATTTTCATTTCGATTCAAAATGCCATCCCTCTTGTGTCCTTGGACTCATCATCATCAACTGTTTCCAGCCTATGGCCGGGCCAGTTTAGTAAAATGCCTCCATCTCCCTCTTTCTTTCCACCATTCTTATCTTCTCTCTCTCTCACACACACACACTTACTGCTATCTGCTCTTCCCATCTCTGTTGACCTCCATGGAGGTCTTGTTCCTATAAACTCCATCTCCATAATTCTCTTTGGAATCATCTTTGTCACCGGACTTGGAGCACAGCAAGTTTACATTGGAGGTTAATGTCACTAAACAGAGCCCGGTATTGTTGCAGGACCTGGACAACAATGAGTTGGTGGCGGATCCTAGACGGCTGCGCAGAGCGGACGCCAGATTCTTTTATCTGCGCAGTTCAGGAGCGGGTGAGAGTACCCACATCTTAGAGGCTATGAATGGTGAGTCGACATATTATTATTATTATTAGCACCGCGTCTTACTACCCGTTCGGGTTATACTCATTTACGCTAATGTGTAATGGTAGGGTGATTGTGAGATGAAATGGAGGAAAATCTGTGCCGGGACCGAGGATTGAACCCCGGCCGCCAGCACAGAAGTCTGACACCTTACCCCTAGGCCGCCAGGTCACCGAGTCGACATTACGGAGCTATTTACCGGTATAATCTGAACTTGAACCTTAGAATCAACTTACACGGATCTTAATAATATAAATCTGCATGTCTCTAATTGCTTCGTTTTGAACATCTTGTTAGAGAAGGCTGAAGCTCAAAATGTTTTAGTTTCTTAGGACTTGTTCCGTGACATAAAGTTTATATCAAGACTAGGAACGCGTGGCACGCGTGTCCAAAGAGACGCGTGACGTGTTCACTGTCGTCCCAAGAAGGTTCCTTATTTGCCTGACTGACCTTACTGCACGACGATCTGAGGGTGTACTTGTAGTTCGGTAAAATAGTTCTGCGCGAGAATAGCCTTCTCGGCCAAACTAGGAGCAATGCGCAGTTCCGAATGTCGGTTTCTCAAGAGAGACCAGACTTTGGACAAAACATTGATTTAAAATCCCCGCCTACACAATAATTGTCCAAAAGATTACCGGTAAAATACTACCCTCGTGTGTGCAACAAGTTGGCCAAAATCTTCCAGTAAAAAAATATAGTATTTGGGTAGAAATAGGGCTGAGGGGGTAAACATTTTCTTGAGATTTTTAGAATCAAGTAGATGTTTAAAGGAGGGGAGTAGGATTACTTAGTGTGGGAGAAGTGAGGGAGTAGGATTACTTAGTGTAGGAGATGTGAGGGAGGTGGATTGGGAGGTCGCAAAGTCCCAGAGCACGGTGAGGTGTTTTGGAACAGCTTTCTTCTGTTCGCGTTCAGCTTCCCCTTTTCCCCGACCCCTGGGTACAACCCATTAATACGGCGGGAGAGGGAGGAGATTGGATAGGTGGGGAAAGGTGGTCCGGCGGGTGATCATGGTGGACCAATGGGAAGAGGTGGTCCGGTGAGTGATCGTGGTAGACGGATAAGAAGAGGTGGTCCGGTGAGTGATCATGGTAGACCAATGGGAAGAGGTGGTCCGGTGAGTGATCGTGGTAGACGGATAAGAAGAGGTGGTCCGGTGAGAAAATAGTTCTTTGATGTACAGAGAACTTGAACTGGCATTTATTCCATAAGACCTGCGTTGTTGTCCAGCGCGTAGCTGTGCAGGCCACCCGTCCGATCCTTTTATTTTCTTTGGTCGGGTAAGTTCGGGAGGACTCGGCTCGCCTTTACTTGGTTAGCGACCTTTGACTCTTAGGGGGCGAACTGAGAAAGGGGAGAGGGGTAAAGCACGATGGCAGACCTTGGGTATGCGAGGCTATTACATAGTGATATAGAGAGGGGGTAGCTCTCAAACTTATTTCTTTGTTGTTCTAAACAATAGTCCTATCCTTTTAATATTAAAGCCTTATTGCCATCCAGTAGCTCTACAGTAGTCCCATGGCCTCTTTGGTGCTGACTGACAGCTCACGGCTGACTTCTGACAGTCAACATTTAGGTATATACAGTAGCCCCGTGGCTTCTTTGGTGCTGACTGACAGCTCACGGCTGACTTCTGACAGTCAACATTTAGGTATATACAGTAGCCCCGTGGCTCCTTTGGTGCTGACTGACAGCTCACAGCTGACTTCTGACAGTCAACATTTAGGTATATACCTAAATTTTGACTGTCAGAAGTGACGGCTGCTAAACACATGTTTTTGCAGATCATCTGGTTCGGCGTAGGGATACATAATTTGGTCTGGTAACTTTTCAAAGCCGTCAGTTGTGAACTGTCAGTCAGCACCAAAGAAGCCATGGGGCTACTCTACATCGTATTCATGAGTCAACAGCAGTTCATATAATAATACAGAATATACAGATTTGATTTAACCAAAAGTTTTAAAACTGTATTTATCTATTGTGGTCACACGTATCTCTAAAAAAAAAAAAAAAGCTATTTTAGATTATTGGTTTGACCAAGCACGAATTAAAAAATTGTAAAATGGGATGTACAGATATATTGACTGTAGAAACATTTGCGTGCGCTGGTAGGCGTATTTTTCCTTAACACGCGTCCTTATTGCCAATGCCCTTGCCCAGTGCCCATTGCCCACAACCTAGCAATAAGATGCAAAATAAAAATCACTTTTTGAGCACACCAAGCAGTTCCCCTTACATCCACGAATCGTTCGTTCACCCGTGCCGAGTTCAAGCCCAGCTTCACCTCAACAAGTAATTACCCTTCACTTCCACTCCAGAAATTAATAAATCAAATATTTTACCTAAGGGGGGCACGTGTCCGCCCCCCCCCCTCTTAAATTCGCGCTTGAGTTTGACCATGACAATGAAGAACTTTGTTTACAGGTCGACTTGAGGACTACAAGAACTTTCTCTCCACCAACGATAATAATGAAGACCTTTCTCTCAAGTATTACGACGAGAACGAAACAACCAGCGCTCCTAGTGAGATAATATTTCACTTCCATCAAGACTACAACGTCGACATTGTTAGCAACGAGATTTGATTGTGAATGTGATATATTTATGTGTAGGTGTGTGTGTGCGAGAGAGAGAGAGATAGAAAGCTATATTATTTTATTCTTACACTTTAAATTACTCATTTACTTTTAAATTTAAAAAAAATCCAATTAATCAACAAAATGTGTATACAGTATTACAAAATTAAGATCGAGTCTAGTTTTTCATTCTGGTTTATTTGGTCAAATTAATATTTATTTTGATTGTCTCTTACCATGAAATGTTAATTTTTTCTAATCTATTGAATGTTATGAGCTAATGTGTAACCACAACATAGTTGTAAACATATTTTATACTCGAGGGATTACTATAGAATAACTATATTATTAATTTGTGATGGAAGTGAGGTGTGGGTATCTATCTACTAGCTCATATTGCAATCACAAGTTGTCCAGTCTCGTTCTATTTATTTATGTGTTCAAAGTGATTTAGTTGTTTTGGTGATTGTAGCTGTTATGTAACTGCTGGGTTGCTATTTAAAATGGTCATATATTTATTCTACATATTTATTTATATATTTTTTCACTACAATACAACTTGCTTTGAAAAATAAATTGTGTCAAACCTATTTATTTCCAAGACCTTTTATTTTGTAACGACTTTGATTGTGACCGAACGTTCAGCTAGATATGGTTGCTATTTGATTCATAAGCGCTGAGATGTTTTTAAACAAAGAAACAAAATCAATTTAAGAGCCATACACTTACACATAGTACAAAAATTACAACCACATTTTTCCAACATAAGAAAAACGTATAGCTTATATAAGGAGGTGTTTATTGTAACGTGGTTATTTAAGATCAAGTGGTAAGTATAAGTGATTACAAAAATGTACACATTTTAGTTGGGAGACCTGAAGATACAAGACTACTTGGTAGGCAGAGATGTCGATGGGAAGATAATGTAAAAATAATTTTGAAGGAGGTTGTGCGTCAAGCTAGTGATTGAATGGAGGTGTATCAGGTTAGGGTTGAATGGAGAGCTAACGTTTTGGTGGCCTTGAAGCTTTCCTTAAAACCAGAGAGTTAGTTAGTTAGCGTCAGTTGATGTTTCAGTCAATTAAATATTTTATAACCGGATACAGAACTGAACTTTTTAATTTAAAACATCATCAGATGAAGACTCTTGAACTACCGGTGACATTATTTTTCACAAATCACTCAACGCTGTAGGTTTATTTACTTTAAAAAGCATTAACCTATATTTTTAAAAATGAGTATTATGCTGGCCTACACCAAAGTTAAAAAGATCATCTTACATTTCTTTCCGTGCGAAACATTCTAAATTTTTTGTGTATTATTTAATCAAACGAACAAACTATTTATTAATTGTATTAATTAATTTATAATGTTGTTTTCTTTCCAAACATTCTACTATTTTCCAAAGAATAAAAGGGTTTCCTAATTTATTTAGTAAATATGGTAGGGTTATATTTCAATAAGAATACCAACAGAATAGACTTTTCATCACATGCTTGGGATCATTTATTTATCTAATACTATGAAACTCACTACATATAATAAGCTCACAATAATCCTACATTTATACACAACAAACACAATGTACACGCATTGTTCTTTGCTCAGTCAAGAGGATTCAAGATGGCCGCTCCTCCACGAACCTTGTTCACTTTAGAGTCGGCAGGCATCGCGGCTGTAGAGTGAACTAGCTACCTCTCTGATCGGTCGGTTTACGCTGACGGTCCCTTGTCGTCACTGACGTTCGTGACGCCTGACGCCACGGAGCTGTTATCGTCAGCAGCGCCCGAACATGCGAGGCTCGGGAACTTTCTGTACAGGGCTTGTCGGTACTTGGGGTGGCTGTCGACAGAACAATACAGGGGCGAGGTTATTCGTCATCCCGTCAGGAGCTGAGACCACACATTCTAATACCTCGGGATCACCACCAGAGTCTCTCAAAGGAGGAGGAGCTGATCAGCGATTAGATGGTAATCTGTTTGTGTTACTAATATATTCTAGTGACAATATTAGCCATAGCACTTTTATAACAGTTCTTAGATAAAATTAATATTACGTAGCCTTGATGACCCATCAAATATAATTGATCAAACGTTTCCATTGTAAAACATACGATAGGGATTTTATCAAAGAAAATGGCGATAGTTGAAACATAAGAAGCAGTCGAAAATTTAACTATGGTATGGTATCAGCAGAATTTTTCCTCATAATGAATGACTCCACACTTATGTAAGTTTTAAAGTTGAACAACTTTTAAACTTTTCTCGATCCATTCGTAAATATCATTAATAAGACTCGAAATATTCTATTTCAAGGTTCTTCTAGCAATCGTGAGTGTTAATTCATATTTCCCTGCATCTGTTGTACAAGTTAAAACATAATAATTCTATGTAATGTAACAACCCTATACTGTTCACCAGACATTGTTAGGATAATAAGATCTCTTAGGTTACGTCGGACAGAACGTGCAGTACGAATGGGATAAACTAAAACCGCGTTCAAGGAGGTACTGACTGGCAAACCCTATGGGAGGAAACCAGTGAGAAGACCTAGACGCAGATACGAGAATGAACCTGAGAGAGATAGGGTGTATTGGGGTAGACTGGACAGAACTAGCTTAAGATAGGGATTGGTGGCTTACTTTTGTACTTTCGAGTTCCTAGTGGCAAAGAGTAAGACATCAAATAATATTGTTTGTATAATTTTCTATTGTTTGACCAGTACTATTAATTCTCTGCTTCATATTTCAGCCCTCTACGCTATATCTTTGGAGTGTGCTCCTTTTATCTAGGTTATCTATGCCTTGAAATTGAAGTGTTTTTGTTCATGATTTGATTATTGTGTATTATACATCTTTTGTTGTTGTTGTTTTGCGTTGTTGACGAAGGTAAAAAACGTAATGTTGTGTGTTTTTGTATATTTTAATGTAGTTGAGGTTAAGCCTGTTTCCTGTTTTTCCCCTACCCTTTTTTTAACCCTTCTCACTTTCCTTAACCTTTCCTCACTCTTAGAGGCAACAAGGACCTACCTGGACCACTCTAGGCCTAATTGTATATCTATAGTTTGGCGGGCTAAGATTTCCCACCATGTGTCGCTGGTGCAGTTTTTAGCTCTGCCGATTTTAGTTAGTCGTGTGCTGAGGCTCATTAGAGCCAGAAGTGAGGTTAGGTTCCGTGAACTTTCACCCGGAAGAGGTCCAGTCTATTTTATTCGTGTGCGTGTGTTAATGAAGAGGACTGTTCCAAGACATTACCAATCAGAAAACACAAAGTGAAGGTGAGTTTCCTCCACCCATTCCCATTCCACCACACAAAGTCTATTTGTCCGTGTTCGTAACTCTGGCGGTAAAAATGTTACCAAAGGATGAGCCCTGTTATACGCACCTAATACCGTACACGATGGGGTTGTAGACTGCGTTAGCCTTGGCGAACAACGACCCCCAAATGGTGAACAAGGGTGTGATGGTGACACCCTCAAAGATACCGGCGTAGTTGATGACAAGGTAGGGCGTCCAGGCGAAAAACCACAACGAGATGGTCATTAGAGCCACCTGTAACATTCAAAACACCCATTGTACACCTATAATGGTTACTTTACACTATCTTAAGAATATTGTCAGAGAAGAATGAATTATATATTTAGTCATGGCACACTTTAATTTGTTTCTTGTTCACTTTACATGTTTATTAAAAATAATACGCCTTTGGTAATCGAGTACAATAAATTCATTTGATTTTTAATTTCAAAACCCCTCGAGATAATATTAAATGAAAACCCCTTGAGCAGCCGCCATCTTGAAATGTATAGCCTGGCTGGTCTGTGTTATTTGATAATGAGAATAATAAGGAAAAGAAACCGGGTGTCTACCGGCAGAGGTTGGCAGCCTGACAACTGGAAAGAAGGGAACGAATAAAACTTGTGACTTGTAATGGCCGAGCTTATGGGTGGTAAGTTTTTATTTAGCCGGAGCATTATCCATTTATAAATGTTGCATCCTGTGGAGGATAATCATAAACTTTATTCGTTTGGCCTGTATTAAAAAAAAAGTCTCTGCCAAATTTCATTCAACTAGATCCACGCGATTGAGAAGACTTCGCAGAACAAACATCCAGACAACGCCAGGTTGATTTGGAGTCATGTTTACAGACTGTCAGTAAGGCTGTGAACGATAGTCCCGCGTCAGTTTAGAGTCAAGTATACAAACCTTGGCCAACTTGCACTCGGCGCTTGTGTTCGCAGCCTCAGCTGACCTCAGCGAGGCCACATTCATCTTCTTGGCTTGCTCCCTCATCTGTTTCTCGTGGGCAGTTACAGCTTGCACGATGAAATAGTAAGAGTAGATGATAGTGAAAAGGGGCAAGAAGTAGACAAAAAACGAGTAAACCAGGATGTAGCTGCGACTGACCCAGTCCTTGGTCAGGTAATCGGTTCCACACGCAGTCATGTTGCCTTCAGGCACGTACCTGAAACAGCATTAGATTTCTGTTAAAATATGTCTTAAAGATCAAACAAACAATGTTTGAAGTTAAAATAATGCAGTATTTGTTTACCCTACGCAAACTATTCCTAATGGACAAGGTAGTTTTGTTTTAAAACTAGAGCCAGTCAGTATACTGAACATTTTAAATTTCTCAAATAGGTAGCTAAAATGATTGAAAAACATAGACAAATAATTAAATCTCAGATAAAGTGAATGTAAAACTAATTTTAATTTTTTTTGTCATAATATCTCAGATAAAAGACATAAAACAGTACGTTAATGAATTGTTTGTTAGTAGAAAATAGATTGAACAAAAAAGAACGTTGATGCACTGGTCGATAATAGGTAGTATTAGAGGTAGAAGGCTGTCATCTAAGGTTGTGTGTGACAACATATCCTCTGATATCGACAATATAACTGGGTGGACATCTGTGGCTTAAATTTTCAGCCTGTTGTCTCGCACCAATGCATGGAAAGGAAAGAAACTTTCGGGCATTTCTTTCTCTCTTTTACAAATGTTAGCCTATGATACATTTGGACATGTTTTACTGTTCTATGCGGATTATCATATATTTCAGGATAGGTTATATTTAGCTCGTTAAAATGTCTAAATATTATAAATATGTAAAATACTTATGACTTTATCGGCAAACTAAAAGATTCATAGTAATGTCAAAAGAATAGCGGTTTCAGTGACACGCTGGTGCAACAAGAACAGTAAGATAAAAGCCAAGGTTTGTCTTGTATGTCCCTAGAGGACGAGAAGATCTACCGTCACGTTTTGGTCAGTTGTAGGTAGCGTGTTCAAGTCCCGTCAGTAGTATATAGAGCTCACTGATGTGTTAATGTCCCTCCAGTTATATAAATAGTTCACAGGACATCTAGCACTAGGTATCTAATTGTTTACTTGTTTTCAATATAATCACAAACAAAAGTAGATTATTATTATTATTATTATTATTATTACTAGCACCGCGTCTTACTACCCGTTCGGGTTATACGCACTTACACTAATGTGTAATGGTAGGGTGATTGTGAGATGAAATGAAGGACCTACAGTTTAACGTGGAATCCGAACCACGGTGGAGGCCTGGTATCCCCCACATTCACAAGATGTCTTGTCAGAGGTGAAGGAAGGGTTTGGTAATCAGATAAATCTGTGCTGGGACCGAGGATTGAACCCTGGCCGTCAGCACAGAAGTCTGACACCTTACCCCTAGACCACCAGGTCACCAACTAGATTATTATCTCATGCACATTTGAAGTGTACTATAGAACAAATTGTGAGCTGCATCCCTAAAATTTCCTCAGGGATTTTAGTTTTTTTTAAATTCAATAATATAATTCCTTCCTAACCTGTTCCAGCCGAACATTGGGAAGAGGGTCCATGCCACAGACATGAGCCACACGAACAATATTCTGAGCATGGCCGTTTTATTGGTCATGGGCCTGGCCGACAACCCCTGTAAAAAATCCAAATTAGATTAATATATTATCTGATCGAATGGAGAGTTTGATTAAATAGTTGCACAACCGATGAGTAAAATAGGCCGACTCACACTCAACCGGGTTATTTCACCGTATCTATGCCTAGACTAGATAAAAACATAACACGATATATGTGTGGTATATTTCAACACTGACACGATCAATTGTTACAAACCTGTTTTAAAATTGATCATACAAGTGACACTACAAAACTATCAATACTTTATAATAGAGGTATAAAAATAAATGTCTTAGGAAAAACCAACAGTCTTAATGGTAATGAATAAATTATAATTATAATTTTCCAACAGTTAATTTTTATACTATCAAGATTTTTTTTGTCGAAAGTATTATTTTAAGATTTAATGTAGCCATTTCGTTTAACCTGAAAGGTATCAGTTTTACCTTGATGAACTACAATGTGACCCTAAATAATAAGTTTCACCATAGTGGAACCAAGCAAGGTAGCAGTCATACCTTGACTGATTACACTATTACCCTATCTTATAAGCTACACCATAGTGGAACCAAGCATGGTAAACTTGCTATCTTACAGGGTTAGTTGTAGGTATTTTTAGCTCTAAATATTTTAAAACTTGTTTATTTGCATATTATGCGATACTATCCTGGAAATAGTTACCGACTGATTAGTAGCTTGAATGATAACCATTTATAAACGTTAAAAGTAAAAGCCTAGAAAAGAGTGAAGAGTAGACACGTGATAGTGAGATTTGATATTTCTGTGGAGGCAATTTTACCTTAACGATGACGTTGTATCTGTCCAAGGCAATCATTGTCATGGTCCAGATGGAGCCACATCCGAACAAAGACCCCAGCATCGCATAGAGCTCACACATGAAGGGGCCTGGAAACACACATATTGTAATCACATCGGGGCAAAGAGAGTTACAAGGGTGACTGTTTGTGATTCGTCTATAATAATGGCACTTTGTTGTTGTGGCAGCATAAAGACTATACCTAGCACCCAGGTCTCATAGTAACAGTTGATGACCATGGGGGGTGACATGGTGAACATCATGAGGAAGTCGGAGAAGGCCAAGTTGACGACCAAGAGGTTGCTCGGTGTCCTCAGGCTCTTGGTGGACGAGAAGATGTACACCACCATCCCATTGCCGATGACGGAGATCATACCCAGGACACCTATCACGAAACCCAACAACCCGTGCCACAGAGGGTTAATGGGGGGGAACTGGTACCTGGGATCAAACAAACGGACAAAGGAATCAGCACTGATATTATTCGATTGTGTTACGTTTTGTACCTTTGGATCACCTCTTAGTAAATACAAGCCTATTATTTTGTCGCGGTCAATTTTTTGGTAATGTATTATAGTTATTGATATTGGAAATACAATTACAGATCACATGAATTGACGCGTGAACACTTGACAGTGGATATTTTTATTTCTGTCAGACATGTGCACTCGTAAGATAAATGGGGCATAGTTATATTTACTATGGAGGACAGAGGGGGCTCACGATTCGATATAATATAAACCGACAAACCTCCTCTGACATTTTTTTTTTGTCCCCCCTATAGGCCTTTTAATTATTGGGGTTGGGGGAGGAGAGGGTGACTCTACGAACTCAATTTTACTTTAAGGTTAGGTATTATGACTCATGGATAAATATTAATATGGCCGATAAGATAAAACTACGTCTTATGATCACCAGATAGCTTTTATCTGCCAGATAAAATGTATTTATTGATCACATTTTTATACATTTGTTTAAGTATCTGATAACTTTTATCTGAAAGTTAAAATTGGCGTTGCCATAGTGACGCGTTGTTTTTAATGAGGTTTCTGCCTATCAGAATCTGTTTTAGGTTAAAATCTTGGCCCACGTGTTTAGTAGGCACATGACCAGGTTTTAAAGACTAGCCACCATTATCTAACACATTTTGAACGTTGTAGCCACTAGCTAAGTTGTAGTGGTAGCAGCAGGGTTTATACGCGTGCATGAACTAGTAAAAATAATACCAGCCTTGCGTCTTCTGCATAAAAATATATTTATCTTTCAGATAGCTATCCAGCAGATAAATTCAGTTCATAATACGCGTTAAATATTAAAGTGGCTAATAACCTTTATCAGATCGCTAACTTTAACCTACCGATAGCAATATTTATCTAATAGTCATAAGACCGGCCCTAAATCACGAAGTAAATATTATTTCGTACCATATGAATAGCACAAATAATATATTAGTGGAATTAATTATATATGTCATAGAAAAAATGTTACCTTAGTAATAATAATAATAATAATAATAATGTATGTATTGCGTGAACTCTCACTTCTTTGATAACCGGCCCCGTATTGTAGTTCGTGCAACAGGCTACGAGTCTAGAGGTCCGGGGTTCAACTCCCAGCTGGTACTTTGGGTATTTTTTCCCGAGAGGGATACTACCCCAACGCTCACCAGGGTTTGGTTAAATAAGCTCAAGTTAGGTTTAAGTGCTACTACTGGTTCCACACCCTCATACTCACTATCACCATCACCTAATATCATCAGGAAATGAAAAGAGACTCCACGGAAAGGATGTACGGTTAGTACATTCGGGCGTCCCCTGGATAACAGTACATTAGTACTGACTGATCATTCCACTACTGAGCTACAGTTGTTGTGGCCCAAACACGCAATATTATAATTCTTTGATTTAAAAAAAAATCACTGGGTTCCTTACGGTACTATTTGCTCAGATTATTTAGGGGGCAGGCAGGTGTCGCCCCTTGTATTTTCCGCTAGAGACGCCCATGTTTCCCCCCATTTCCAGTATGTATATAGTTTATCCTATATGAACTAACGCCTCCCATGTCACATAATATGACAATACTGTTAGTATAATGAATCGATTTGCTTAATTTATATTGACACGTAATTATCATTAAAATACCTTTCATGTCTCAAATTATTGAGTAACAAATTATGTTAGTATCATTATAGTACATATGATTCTTTCCTTAGAAATGGGACCAAACAAATTTATTTCCTCTGATGTTGTAGGGTAACTATTCTCCTACCGCATTGGTCGGATCATATCGACCATGTGTGTATCAAAGATCTATTCTGCGTGCTGTTTGCGAAAACACGTGTAGAACCCAACATAGGGACGTAGCTCACCAATGGGCGTCCACGAGGTATAGCATCTCTGGAGGGACCCGGTCGACCACCGTCTGGTTGCCAAAACCTCCTTGGCTAGCCCAGGAGTAGGCGCTGAAGCTTGGCTCAGAGATGAGAGACATGGCTGCCAACATAGCAAGAATACCACCATAATACACCGGATACAGATTAGGTCAAACATACGACACTAAAACTCAAGTCAATCGTTTTAAAACTGAACGGAACTAGAACAACTTATTTGAAAATAGTATCAAACAATTAAAAGTGAATTTAATTGTTGTGTAATTGGCCAATTGAATACGAACTTTCTTGATGAAATTTTCAATTATTCACAATGCGATACTTTGACATTCACATTTTAGATAACATTCTAAAAATAGTGGGGAGCGTATACATTATTAACGAGAGCATGGAGAATTGTGCCTCAACTCTGTGTCTTGTAGGTTCGGAATAAACCAACGGCATTTCAAGCAGTTTGTTACACAATGAGCTATAATAAACAATCAGGCAATCTCATATGAAGTATGATACAAATAAGTGTTATACTTCTTAAAACAAAAACTTATTTTAAATTAGTTTTACAAAATAAAGGTTTAATCTAGCGTATTGCAAAACCAATTTCAGCCTAATTGTAATAAGTCGTGGAACATTAATTTTATTTGTATTCTAGCTCACATAAAATGTTCAATGACAACTTGAAATCATTTCCATCAATTAATAATTTGTTATTCCCATTTGGCAAAACTTGACAGAACTAAAGTAACTAATATTGTTAACACAAATATTGAACAGTTACTTTTGAATTAAAACAATTAATGGACGATACTTTAATACATTCTAGTATCACTATAGCCTTCCTCGATAAGATAATATTCACTTCCATGCTAAGAAACTTCCAAATGAGGCTAAATGTGAATTTTAAAACACAAAATATGACAGTGTTAATATATAATTCCAAAACTACAAATCAAGACAATTTGACTGGAGACTCAGATAAAATAATGTTATCTGGACTGGCCATTAAGAACAAGACGTTCACTGCTAGATAGCAAGTGTAATACTACCCACTCACATTACCTGCCAGAACTCTGGTCAATCCTTGCCGATGTTATTATGCCATTTCTTACCTGATCAAGTTTAGAAAAGTTGAAGGGGGAGAAAAAAATCTGATTTTTTTTTCACAGTGGAAAAAAAACTAAAAACTGAAGAAAATCGTTTCCGAACTACTTCAGTTGAGTACAAATTGGAGTGGAGTGATTTAGATGCGGCTCGGATGTCTCTGGTTATACTCTGGGCTTATATACCCCCTGTCTTCCCCCTTCACAAGAACTAATTTAATAACCGGCGTCTTCCGCAATTTCTTCTCAACCCTCCCTCGTTCGAATATTCAAGTTTCAAGCTCGCTAATCGGATAACGGAATCTTCAAAAATTCCAAATGCACAGTATTGATTTCCAACGGTTGTCTTACAATGAAAAATGTGTTGAGTAATGATGGCATTGAGTATGAATCATTAAGTTGGGGTTGTAGGGGACGAGGGATAAGGATAGTGATTTTTTTTTCTTCTTTCAGTTTTAATAGCAAAACTTTGTTTTTGTAAATAATAAATAAAGTATTGCATCAGTACAAATATAACGTTTAATTTTCTTCTCATGTTGATATCAACCGTTGTTAATAATAACATACTAATATTTAGCACCGCGTCTTACTACCCGTTCGGGTTATACGCTTTAAGTACTAATTACCTCTAATGGATTAGGAATTGGGAAGGTTGAATTAGAGGAAGTGAATCCGCATTTGCGTGGAGGCGGGGGTGGAAAACCATTTAGGAAAAACCACCCCCAGTTCACCCGACCGAGATTCGAACCTCGATCTCCCCCGTCCTCAGCAGTCGAGCTTCAACACGACTAGCGCGTTAGCCGACTACGCCACCGAGGCGGGAATCGACAGTTGTTGAATATCTGTCATGACCATAGCAGCATTAAATAAGAAAAAAATTAAATCAAGAGAAAAAGTTGTCTCTAAATTCCAGGACGCTTTTCACGAATATTCAACAACTGTAGATATCACCACGAGAAGAAAATTATACTTTTTGTTTGCACTGGAGCAGTATTTGATTTATTTTGACAAAAAAAAAGGTTTTTCTTTCAAAATCTCCAAAAAATCGACCTTTTCTCGCGTCAACTCCATCCCCACTGTTAGACCGTCGTGGAAAGCTCATTACACCAACATCGTTCTTATTCCCGTAGGCTTAGTTTTCTTTTGATTTCCAATCTCCGAATTATTTAGTTAATTATGCACAAGAAGACATTCCTCGCATGATAGCGTTTCCATCAGTTAAAAGTGTCCTTGATGCAAACATTTAGCCTTGAAAGACATCATTGAACTCAATTCTTGCATATTATATTTTCAGAGGCTAGCTTGACATATCCTACAGTCAGAGTGTCCTTGAGCCCATCTTGACATATCCTGCAGTCAAAGAGTTCTTGGAATGTGGACTCTCCCTTCATAAGAAGAAGCCATGCAAACAGCGTCTTACCCTAAGATAACGTTGCTAGGGTTTCCTTCTAACATGATTGTAGCAAAGGATTGTCCGTTCGTTGTCTTCATAATTGAGCAACGAGGGTTTAGAGACTCAAGGAGTGAAAAAATGGGCCAAATATTGTGATTATAGAACATAGTTAATTTCAATTTAGGGCCTATATTATTATCATGGATTAAATAGCAAAGCTATTATATTTGTTATTAGGGAGACCTGGTGGTCTACGGGGTAAGGTGTCAGACCTTTGTGCTGGGGGTCCGGGGTTCAATCCTCGGTCCCGGCACAGATTTATCTGATTACCAAACCCTTCCTTCACCTCTGA
>CABFOW010001798.1:0-28080 GCA_902141385.1 Timema californicum
CTCACAATCACCCTACCATTACACATTAGCGTAAGTGCGTATAACCCGAACAGGTAGTAAGACGCGGTGCTAAAAATAATAAAATAATAATAAGTTATATACCTAAATGTTGACTGTCAGAAGTCAGCTGTGATCTGTCAGTCAGCACCAAAGAAGCCATGGGGCTACTGTAGGTTGTAAGTATGGACACACCATTAGACATTAGGGATAAAAGGTTGAATATTGAATTTTCATTTAAAAATGTGTCGTATTCTACATGTCCTTGCCATTCATTCAATGTCAT
The DNA here is from genome assembly GCA_902141385.1 of Timema californicum. Taxonomy (NCBI): domain Eukaryota; kingdom Metazoa; phylum Arthropoda; class Insecta; order Phasmatodea; family Timematidae; genus Timema; species Timema californicum. The sequence goes on from CABFOW010001798.1 coordinate 284, forward strand.
TTAATGTATTTTATCTGAAAAATGTTGCCAAAATCAGAAAATTTACTTACAAAAGATTACAGTCCGAATTAATTATTAATCTGTTGAGTAAAATAATTTTAACTCAACTTGTATGATGTTTGCATGCAATTTACTGTTAATTTTGTGTTTTATCCAAAAACTGTCAAGTGATCTTACCTTCACTGAGGTTTGCAATAATACATTGCTTTCTCAGAAACTCTGCACACAGCTCCTTACTAAGTCCAAAGGCATGCATATTGCATGTAAATGTACTGAAAGCAAAATAAAAAGAATAATTAAAAAAAATATTATTTTACTATTATATTAAAAACGATGATACAATAAACACTAAGGGTATTACATTTTTTCATTCCAAATTTGAGCTCAAGCATGGTTCTCAGAAAGCTTCTGAATATCAGGTGTGGACTGAGCCACCAGTACAGCAGTAGACATACTGGCATGTCAGCTTTCTTTGGTCTGCCACAAGCCATAACTACTTTAAACCAAAATAAAACTATCAATTCATTTTTGAATATTAATTTTTATTGACTTTCTATTTCTGGTTACAGTGGTTAAGTCTGAGGGATGAGGGTGCTCAGAATTCTAGATAATATACAACATTTGTGAAGATGGCATGAAATTAAAAGCTATCGTATTTGTGGTTTCTAATCATTGTTTATAGACAATTTCTTCAACTAAATATTAAAGTATTTGTTTAGTGTAACTTATACAAACTGCTAGTAACTTTGTCATTGATACAAGTAGCTCGTCAAATATAATTTTCCAGACTTAAATATATAAAAATAAATTCCTTAGTTCATTTTTGTCTACCCATTTATAAGTATTTCTGGATATATCAGTAGAAAATAGAATCTGATGTTTGACAGGGAAAGGAAAGGAAATAATCTCATGGAGAATGATGAAGATTAAGTACCTAGGAAAGGGAGATTGCAAGAGAGACCAATAAAGGGATGGGAGCAGATTAAATACAGGTGTGCAGTGAGAGAATTGAATCAAATAAAAGTAAAGTATGAGATGGAGGCATTTTACTAAAATTACCCAAGTACAGGTTGAAATAGCTTATATCTTAAGGAGGAATTTTTTTCATAAAATGTTTTCCACTCTACCTGCATGCGAAAGCAGGTACACTTCCTCTAAATTCAACCTTACTCATCTCAGACATGTTAGTGTGAAATGTTCATGTGCGCAACCTAAGCATGTGATTAAATAAAGTGTACTTATTTTGTGATTTCTTCTTGTATTGCTTATCTAATAGAAAAAACCTGTCTTTTAACTTCAAGCTTTAAATTTAGATACAAGGTATTTTTTTCTAAAATTCATTCATATATTGAATACCAGCAAAATAGCCTTGAGTAAACCACACAATGGTTACCCTAGGCCACACTTTCCTTTGCTTCAAACAGACAAAAAAACAACTCATAATTTTATTTCTTCTGGCCGAATTTTTAATCAATCTAAAAAAAATAAAATAAAAAATTTAAAATTCCAGCTTTAAGGTGCACATGTTTTGGCACAAGGGCTACTAATTTTAAAATTTCAGACCCTCTGCATGTGATAGATATTGCGCAATGCTTATTACAAATATACAATTTCTTCATTTTATTAATATAGACTCTAGAATTCAAATATCACATCTCTAATATTTACTTTTTTATTAATCATCGAAATCTTACCATTTCAACATAGTGTAGTAAAAAAAACCAATATTGATCCACACACTAATATAAGGTAAATCCGAGAAAGTTTTGACTCACCCTAACTGCCCAAATGTAATATTTTCCTGGTATTGTTTCTCATCGGTGATGGCTTCCAAACTATTATTCTTAATGTCCTCTCTGGTTACCACCGGGCGGTGAACTCGCTCACACTGGAGAGCGTCGAAGAACGCAGCATTCCAAAACCTCAGACTCCTCCATATTTTCTGATCGCGCAAGTAGGTGTACAAGTACTCTTTGTAAGGTTCACAGCCAGGCACATCCACTAGGGAAGCAAGGAAAATATAATATTATAGTCTAAAAAATGGTACACAATTGCACAAACTTTTTCACATTGTGTATTTTAGCTCTGAAGAAAATTTTCAAACACAGGCTTTTAGTAAACTACCCTTAAATAAGTTTTACCCATAAAAACAAACACAATCATTCTCTTGTTACTCACAATAATCACTCTTTATCTAAAAAATTTCCACCGAATTATTCATATAGATCTAACAAAATTAAAATTTTCTAAATAAATTATTTGTGAGCTACCCTAAAATTATTTGTTATTTGTAAAAATAAAATCGTATTCTTATTTATCGTGGAAAAAATTCCCATGTTCCCATTTTGAATCTGACCTTCAAGGTCAATTACCGAAATATTAAAACTTTATATAAATTAATTTAGCTTAAATAATTAAAGATATTTTATTATTGATATGTAAAATAGTCTGCTGATACCAATTTTTAACCAAATTGCTAAAGCAATTTTTTTAAATATTCAAATTAAAAAAAAAGTCTTAAGTAAACTAACTACATCCAAATTCTCCCCATCTTTATTTGCAATGTTCATGTCAAACATTCCCCAGATATACATTTTAAGTAAAATCTCTAAATAATTTGAATTTTCAAAAACACTCCTAAGTAAACAACCCTTTGTTGAATGTTTACCAAAAACCAAGTATACAGGGTTATTTGTAATGTGAAACACTCCCACAATACCCATTTGAAACCAAATCGTTTGAGCCATTTGTAAAATACTTAAGAGTTTTTGAAAAATCAGTCATCAGTAAATTATCTTTCAACTAATTTTCGCCCAAAACCCAATTATATATCCATTATTGTTTCCAGTCTGGCCTGGGTCCATTTTTTAATTCAAGCCATATATTTTCCACTACCGGCCTGGTAGGCCTGTCATAGCTTAATATGCCTTATAATCTAACTTAAGACTAGGACAAGTGCAACATTCAGTCCCTGGCCATTAATTCATCACTGTCAAAGGGTAAACCCACATTTCACCAATGATAAATTTTCAGCCATGCCGGGAATCAAGCCCAGGATCCTTAGCTCAGTAGACAGACACTCTATCGACTGAGCCAACGTGTCTAATAAAGGAAAGTTTATGAAGATTCTTAACTTCCTCAAAGTTCTCAGTTGGGGAATGTTCCAGGTAATATTCTCCCATAAAATTAAAATCGGGAACTCATCCAACCCTAATCACAACAAATCAAGGAAGGAGTTTGGACTTCCTAAGAGATGAAATCAAATAGTACAAACCAAACAAAAAATGAATTTGGTAAAGAATGATAGGTTGCATTAAAATAATGTTCTTATTCTTGTTAGCACGGCGTCTTACCACCCGTTTGGGTTATATGCAAAAATAATGTTATTTTTCCTTTTCTTAGCTTATAAAAAAATTTATACTACATATTTGCTTATATGTGAGTAAATGTTTTCAAATTTGACATGATATTAAAACTATTAAAGAACATTTCGACAACTTCTATTTTCTCACCTAGAATAGCTCATTATGTATATTGGTTTTGCATATGCAAACTAGAATCTTAAACATAGGTAGTTAATAGCTGTGCTAATTACTATACTAAATTATATACCATTAAAGCAGGAATTTCAAAAAGGTAAATGCTGCTTGGAGGTAAATAATAGGGGATGGTTAACTATTTCAACATATGCTAGTTTGCTATCCCAAGAAGAATACTATGTGCTCATATACACTCATTTTTCTTTGAAAAGCATCAGATTTACATTGACTGATTTCACCACAATGGATAAACCGAGTGCACAGATACATCTACATGTACCTACTATCAAGGAGAAAATCTAGGATATTTTCTCCTTAAACATAAAACATGTGTGTTTTTACTTACCTTCATGATAGAAAGTAAAACACATGTTCATAAGCGACTTTGCCGGCGAGAAGTCCTCGGCATCAGCACACTCAAACAAGGCAATGGCGAAATACTGGACCAGGCTGTAGAAGGTTGATTCGTCCACTCTCTTATGGTGAACCCTCTGGGCGTTAACAAACCTCGCAAACCAAAGACGCCCTGCTTCGTGCTAGGAAAATAAGAGTTAGAGCTTTCAAATATTGTTGTATCTCTTATATATTTGAAGAATGCTAATATAAACATTTAATTTTGTTCTAAACATCATACTTACTTGTGTAAATAAGATATACTTATTTGCAACATTTTCTTCCAACCATTTAAATGTATTCTAGGATAAAAGTTTATTGTATAATATAAAAACAATTTTATAGTTTAAATGGTTTAATAGAAAACCATATTTTTTAAATAATAAATTATTTTGCTTGCACTGAAGCTACACCTAATGAATCAATTATAGTTAAATATCTTATGTTAACAATGTTGCCTACCCAGAAGCAAATCAAAATACATACATACCTTACGAGTTAGGAAAGATTTGTGCAAACAAATTAAAAAAACTCCTTACTTAATCCATCCTCACTATCTTTCTACACACTTCCCTATCCTTGCATACTACCTTGGCTTCAAGGACACTGAGTTATACATGCTCTTTTATTCTTAAAACTCTTAATGTTTCTCTTTTTCCCAAATTTGGCTACAACATTTATGCACGTTTTACATGGCCTATCCCTTCCATTTGATACACTCTACCTTCATATACTATTTGATTTGTCACTTGACCCACACTCATCCTCTCAACATACCCAAATCATTGTAAATATAATCTACCATGTTTCACTTTGACACAACACATTTTCTATAAATAGCAGCTAAACAAAAATAACACCTATATACCTACTAGAATAATTGAAACAAATTTATTATACTGGTAATATTATCATTTATTGTTCATAAAGCAAGCTATTTGAGCTGCTCATGTATAGAGTTTCTAAGAACCAGCTTGGAAGCCTTGATATATTCCCAAGTGTCCACCGAATCATATGTCCTCAGGGTGTGTGCAAGGTCCACTCTTTAAATTAGAAGCAAACTCTATTATATTAATTATTCTTGAAGCTGACTTAAAGCTTGATTATATATTTTTATTTGTTCTATGTTTGAAAAATATTATCTTGTGGTTATTTATGTAACTTTATGTACTAAAATTACTTCGGATAATGTTTTATTGTCCAATCGTTTGTAATATGCTTTTATCATGGGCATAGAAATAATTCAATTTAGGATGGGGGGAGTGGGTTGGTAAGGGGGGTTAAAATTTTAAGTTTAAGACATGATGTTAAGACTTAATACTAAACTCTTAGAAATAAGAACATTGTTACTCTCCAGGCCTACAGTAGGAGTGGAATTTTATTTAAGTGAGAGGGAGGGGAAGTGGGGTGGGTGGTTAAGCATTCAAGTAACAAGAAAGTTTTTAGGGGTATTTCTACCCTCTTCCTTCCCAGTTAATGTTAGAAACTGGATACTCCTATTAGCTATTTATAGTGATCCTTGTTTGGAGAATTTTTGAAGATTGTACTCTTTTAATAGCTATTTAGAATAGTAATACCCCATATATTTTTTAAATTTTGGAGACTCCTAGTGGTTATTTGGTGTAGTCCTCTTCAGCAAATTTATGAAAAGTGAATTCCTCTAAAGGTTGTTTTAAGAAGTGTTCACCAATCACTTTTTTTTATAAACTAGATCCCCTAAAATATAATTGAAGAGGTCCTTACTCAGAATAAAAATAAATAAATTGGATATGCTTAGAAGCTAGTGTTTTATTTGCTCGATTTTTTTCCTCCAAAACTTATATGCCACTAGAATCCCCTGGAAATTTTAAAAAAGTGGATTCCTCTATAAGTTATTTAAAGTTTTATACAAGGCCATCCTTAAACTTCATATTAAAAACTTTGAAATATGTCAAGGAGGGGAGAGGTTTGAACCCCCTAACACCTCTCCCTGGGCCCATGGCTACAATCACAACTTACAATTCAATTACATAAGGATTTTTCCTGTATGAATATTGATCTGTAATGTACTCAAGAGCTCAAAATGTTAATAATTGAAAATTTATTTTTGAATCCAAAATGGAATAGTTTGTGTGCAGTGTCTTTCCTCTTCCCATTATTTGTTTAATAAAAGCAACATTGCTGAAATATTATTCTATTTGTTTTTAGATGTGTATGTGACTACTTTTACCATAAAAAACAGAAGGAAGAAATGGTCACCCTTATGCATTGGATTCTTCTCACATTTTTTCTCTTTCCCTAGGTGGGCTTTCTTAGTTAAATTTGCACTTATTAGTTTATTTTTCTTTTTTTCTTTATTTTTATCAATTTCCATTATAATAAAATGACCATAATAAGAGTATTTTACCTCTAAATATTTTTATTGGCCAAGCTTTGTAATTGTTGAGGCTTGATTTTTCTTTTTTTTGAAAATACGTTAAAGCTGATTTTTTTTTTTCCAAAGCCAAGTTGAAGTTTCAAAGCTTTGTACAACCGCAAACCATCCCAGACCTCATACCATTAAGTTGCTATTCAATGTGAACAAAATCAGAATAGAAGAAATCATAATACCAATGTAGAAATGATAAAACTCATGCTCATCATGCTACAATCTGATAAAGTATTCTGGTCGGAAAAACTTTCAGTTTTGAGATTACAAAACTCAAATATTGATTTTACTATTCCATCTGTCCCTGTCTAAAGTCAAAATGGTTTAGTGGATTTTGTTCTTACATGATATTTAGATGTTATGTTACATAATTATTTATACCTCATAACTTTTTAGTTTTAGATTCTAGTACTTGAAATAAGAGAACCTAGTTTACTGATAAGTGATAAGTAATTTTGGAAAATTTGAAATGTATCAAAATAGTTGTAATATTTTGTTTAAAACTAACATTTAGAGAGTGTTTGACATGACAAATAACAATGTATAGGCACTTGTTTTCTGGATTAGTATTCATATTGATTTACCGATTAAAAAAAAAAATTATATTTCTAAATTGGTGTTGGCAATTTTGCTTAGAATGGATCTCTGAGGAATGTTTTACATGACAAATACATTGTATACATTTTTAACTGGAAAAAATAATTTAAATAGTTTACTAATGAAAATTACAATTTTTAGGTTTTTTAAAAATAGTTCTAATGATCTACATGATTAGTAATTCTTTATATTTATTTTTATAAAAAAGTTCAATCATAGGAATTTTACTAATAATAACTGGTTTTGGAAAAATTTGAAATTCTTTAAAAATAGCTTAATGAATTTCTTCAAAATAATTTTCTGGGGATTATTTTAAATAATAAAATAAATAATATATTTTTATATTTACAAATACAAGTATTTTTGGAAGCTTTAATATATTCTTTAAATGTTCGGAAGAATTTTGTTTAAATATTATAAATGAAGAGTGCTTATTGTGATTAACAAGAGGACAAGTTTGTTTTTCTGAAGAAAACTTTACTAACAGTAGTTTACTAATAATCTATTTTTGGAAATTTTGTTCCAAGTTATAGTAGATTTAAGACTGCAAAAGTTTGGATGATTGTGTCATACAATTTATATATATATTTATTCAAATTTTATATTTTGGATTTTGTACTCTTAATGAAGATTTGTATTCGATACAACTTGTATTTGGCCCATCTCTAGTTCCAGCGATAATAAAGCCATTAATAGATTTTTGTTGACCACATCAAAGGGTAGGAAAAAGCCAACCCACCTGTGATAATTGGCCAAACTTGGACTTCTGATCCAGGGGGATGTTTGTGCTGTTCCTAAACAGATCGGAAACAAACTCACGCATGAACTCAACCGCTTCAGCTGTCATCTCATCTGATTGGCTGTCAAAACTGAGGCTTGATGCCCATGACTGAACAGAACCTTCTGAACCTAGGAACAAACATGGACCATCGAAAAGTACAGATTGATTGGTAAAAAAGTACAATGATTTTTTATAAGCCAATTTCTCAGTATTCAGTATTTGGTAACTTTCTATATGATAGATAATAATTTATATTTATTTTAATGCAAAAAGTTCAATTAAAGCTAGTTTATTAATAAGAACAGATTTTTTAAATTTTTGAAATTCTTCAAAAAAAGCTACATTACTTTGTTCAAAATTGGTTTTGGATACATTTTCATATAAGGGTAGTTAACAAGAGATTAATATACATGTGGGTATTATTTGCATCCAGGACAATATGTCAATATCACTCTGCTGTTGACCAAATTTTGACCCTACCAGGACTCAAACCAAGGTTTCTCAGGGATGGATGATCACCATCGCGTTACTGGTTGATAAAACCTAATTAACTACTATATATTTGACTAGCTGTTTGACCCACTTGGACGTACAACATCCAGCTACCAACATTTTTAAAGTTTCTCCTTGTACAATCTTGAGCTAACTTTGGCAATCTCAAGGCAATTATTGTTATCAATAAACTATGATAAATTAAATCTTTGGAAAAAATCTTACCTTACACCCAAAACGAGTGCACATACGCAATGTTTGCCTATGATAATAAGATAAGTGAAATTAATTAATATATATTGTTACAGAAACATGTAAAATAGAGCATATCGGTTCACCAAAGACTGTAGATGAGATGATAAACTATGATAGAGAATGTATGTATTATGTATATACATATATATATATATATATAGTGCATTGTATATCGTATGCATTTATTTTTACTTTATCGCTAACTTATAGATAGAGAAAGTATTATGATCGTCAAAAAAATCGAACTCCGTCTGTTTGTCTGTTTGTACCTCCAACTAGAGCCTAAACTATTTTACCGATCGGGATAACATTAGCTATACAGGGTTTTCATAGAGTTTATTCGAGGGTTTGTTGGAACTGGGTATCTAACCCTAAAATTAAGGGTAGTTTTACTGATGGGCAAAAAGAGAAAAAGCCGATTTTCCCAAAATTGGCTCTAAAGATTTTGATTAAATTTCATTTCTAAACATTTATAAATATACCAAAAAAAATGGCTTCTCCCAATATTTCGGCAAAATGACTTTAAGGGCTTCAGTCTGATGCGTAAATTATCTTTTTTTATAATATCTATCTCCTAAACTCTTTGAGATATGAAATTACTTATCGTTACAAATATGTCGGTCTCTTTATAATACAAATATTTTATAAGGAGCATATTTTTATAAAACCGACAACTTTCAAGCTATACATAAATATATATATTTCTTAACTTTTTGAACACAAAATGTAAAAGTATTGCGACCGCAAAGGAAAATTTAACCTGAAATGTTGATGGATGTCGATTTTCTCAAACTGGATATTTTCATTTTACCATGAAAATGAATTTTAGGGTACTTTACAAAAGCAGAAACTTTCGTATCTTCGCAACTATTTGAAATACTAAATAACTTATCATTGCGAAATTGTAGTACTATTAAAAATAAAAACTTTTATATGAAATATATTTTTATAAATCCAACAGTTTCTGAGATATTGGCAAATGAATTAATACAATTTTGTGAGCTTTAGCTGTAAAGAGATACTACCTAAGTTTTGACTCGATAATTTTTCAATGCCATAGAGTATGGATCAAATATATATATTTTGTTTATCAATAAAACTTGTAATTATCTATTTAATTCTTGACGTTGACTTCTACTCGTATTTAACTAAATATTCTCACCTTCCTGAATATATTCTTTAATCCTTTTTATTGTTGGTAGCGCAATAATGCTGGGTGGGTTCGGTGGAAACATGAGTGCATATATTATATAATAATTTATACTTTTAGGTGTCCTATCTGCTAACTCTGCATTTATTCCCCCCCCCCCCNTGCATTTAATTCCCCCCCTTTTTATGTTGTTTAATTTTGTATCCCGCCTTGCTCCTGGAGGACAAAACAGGGGTAACAAATCATATATATATTTGACATTTCTTGTTAACAGAAATTTTTTCTATCCCAGGAGTAATAATAATAATAATAATAGCCTTATAAACTTATACTCATATATTGGGTATAATATATCAAACTTAGGCTTCAGAAGACAGAGCCAGGAGTTTTTGGCCAAATAGTTTTAAATATATATTTTTAAGAAAACAAGAACATTTTAGAATGTATTTGCAAAGTTAAGGATAAGTTGTTGATGTGCGTCGTAATTTTGAGGGACTCTCACCTAGGCTTGATGTGTGAACTCTACACGAAATGACAAAAAAGCTTAAATTAGGGATCCTTGAGGTTTAAATTATTTTTTATGAAACTCAAATTCAGACCAATCTTAGATATGGTGTTATTGGATTGGTGTTTGTGTCAAAACTCTGTTATTTTACTTAACAAAACTCTGAAACGTCACCTATTTTTTTAGAGTGAAATAATAGTTGAAAATGAAATGGAAAAAAAAAATTAATGTTTTATACTAAACATGTTTCAGACTATTCATTATCTCTGTATTGCTACAAGTGCTGGTGCATTCCCTTAAAACTCACATTTTAAAATGTTTCTTTATGTCAGTACATAATTATATTATATATTATATAAATTGTGAACATCCTAAGTGTGGGGGTGGGGGGGGGGGGGTTAAGTGCTCATGTCATTGAAGAAAATACATATAAATTACATTTCCAAAAAAGGTGAAATAACACCAAAAAAAAACTGACCTGATCGGACCCAGTATTTCTTGCCCTCTTGGTCCGAGTCGAGACTTGTACTTGGGCCATAACCATCTCCATCACTTGCCGAGCCACTGCTGGGGGCTTCTAGGAGAACATAAGATAAACTATTGTCAGAAAGAATACGCACAAAATAAAAATAATCAATCACATATTTTTGTTTTACAAGAAGACTAGGAGGATGTTAAATAATAGTCAAAATTTGTCATTTAATCTGTCAGTCTATCAGGATATCCGGGTCTTTTTTTACTTGATTTATGTACAATATGTGAAACAATTTTAATAATGTTTCAGGGACATTCTTTGAAACTAGTTCGAGAAACGTTTACACATGGTGTTTTTTTTATCTGGTTGTCTGTGATGGCCACTCCAAAACGTGTACATCTATTGTTCTACGATAAAAGCCAAATCGTGGACCAATTTTAACAAAATTTGGAAGGGATATTCTTGAACTTTGGCCGGTTATCTGTTTCAATATTGTAGCTGCTCAAAAGGTTTCTCATTTAATAGCTCAAATCAAGTGGTTTGAACTTATAATTCTAAGAAATTGATAAAGTATGTAAGATGTACTTATTTGATTTTCCTATATATATAGTGAGACTGATGTCTTAAATCATGTAAGCAGTGATTATTTTCTACGAATGAACTATTGAATGTAGTATTAATTTATGTTTTGTCTAACTTAATCTAAATGCATTTACATTTATACTTATGTGTTATTGGTGGTTATTGGTTACAAACTAAATAATCCATGGGCACAAGATAATAACCAGGAATTTTAAGGCGAATGATATACAACTAGAAACCACAAAGTGGATAGACCACTTTCAGTTCAGCCTGTTAGAAAGAGAGCCTTGGGAGCCATGTCAAAGACACTCATGTTAGTGTACAGTACATATAGTTCTGGGAGTAAGACAGATGTTCCCATCAATTTATTATGTCGACTTTTACAGTATAGCTTGATGTTAGTGCCTCCAATTATTGATTTTATGTAGTCAGGTTATTTATTCCAAAACAAAAAACTATCTATTGGAAAAATATAATACTCGAGTCTGTTCATCGTAAATTGTAGACTTTTCCTGTATGTCACATTCATTATTATTCCCAGTTTGTGGGTCTGCGGGTCAATTTTTTATTCGACCCATATATTTTCCATTACCGGCTTGCTAGGCCTGTCATAGCTTAATATTTATTATAATTAAACTTAAGACTAGACCAGGCATATCTAGTCCCCTGCCTTTAATTCATCAGTCATCACTGTGAAAGGGTAAACCCACATTTCACAAATGATAAATTGTTTGGACATGCCGGGAATCGAACCTGGAACCCTTAGCTCTGAAGGCATATGCACTGCCGACTGAGCTAAGGTGTCTGATTGTAGACTTCTCTGACCTATATGATTAAATAATATAATTTAATATATTATTATTATTATTATTATTATTATTATTAGCATCGCGTCTTACTACCCGTTCGGGTTATACGCACTTACACTAATGTGTAATGGTAGGGTGATTGTGAGATGAAATGAAGGACCTACAGTTTAACGTGGAATCCGAACCACGGTGGAGGCCTGGCATTCCTCACATTCACAAGATGTCTTGTCAGAGGTGAAGGAAGGGTTTGGTAATCAGATAAATCTTTGCCGGGACCGAGGATTGAACCCCGGCCGCCAGCATAGAAGTCTGACACTTTACCCCTAGACCGCCAGGTCACCCAATATATTATTAACTTTTTCATATTTTGTTTTAAATGACATTATTAAACTATTCACTGTTCCTAGACTTTCATATTTAGTTTATTTTTGTTGTAAAAAAAAACCTCACTCTCTATATATATATATATATATATTTGCTGAAGCACTCGCCATTTTTTTTACATCACAAGTTTTGGCTGCACATTTGGCAAATGTCTTTTAAGTTATTCAGATTTGTAAAAATTGGCAATCCTTATTACTGAGGTTATTCTATATTATGGAAAACAAATAAAGAATATTATAAGATTGCCTTATGGGACCAGCAATAATTATGGTAGAGCCAAGTTTAAAAAAAACCGTTTTAGACCATGTGACCACCCATGTGGGTAAATAACTGACCTTAAAAAGACATATGATATTTTAAGAAACCATAAAAAACAAAATATTTAGAGAGTATTATTGTGACATCCACTACTGTACCTGTTCTATATTTGAGTTTCTCGTACGGATCCGGCCCAGTAGCCCTAAGTTCAATGTTCTGCCCGTACTTGTACGACAGTTCCGTGTTACTCTCGCTGGACCTGTCGTCTTGGACCGAGGACCTCCTACCGCCGGGAGGGCTCACGGCCAGGTTCTCCTTGGAGCGGGCCTGTCTCTCCTGTCTGTGACGGGCGATGGCGGTATAGTCCTCGAACGACAGTCCGGACCCGAAATGGGGGAAACGCAGTTTCCGTGTGAAATGGTCTGCGACAGTGTAAGAGGGTACTTCTGGAGCCTGAAACAAAAGTATAAGATTCGTATTATTGAAAAGATCCTTACAAAACAACAGGTGTTTATTTATCTGCCTTGGTAGGTCACTTTGAAAAGCAAAACTGTTTTGGGTAATCTGTCAAAGTGATAAAATATACGGTTCAATTTTCATTAGAATGGCCTTTTATAAAATACCGAATTTGTTTTGCTGCTAACATCGAGAAGATTTTACTATATTAGTGTTATTTTATTGGTATTGGTAATATATTATATAAAACACGCCACCTGCAGATCACATAACTAGACATATGAATAAATGAAAGTTTAAACTTTCCTAGCTGACAAATAAGATCCTAGTGAATGGACACCAAACCTTGAGAGATTGGTTCGAATCCGAACAGCAATCAAAATATTGTCATCAAGTAGTTTTGAAAGCAGGTGATGTAAGATGGTTGATAGTTCAATACTAGTAACATTAAAAAAAATATATTTATTTTAGTTCTTAGTACCGGTTCTGGTTATACACCCTCAGTATTAGGCTAATGTAATAGACAGGAGGAAACTAGACATTTAAAAGAAATGTACTTGCATTTTCATGCAGAGACAGTCGAAAAATCAGTTCAGTTAGGAAGAACAATTGATGGAAACAACGTATTATGTATATAAAAAATACACATTGATTTATTTACGAAAACATTGACCTATATATATCATTATATCCAACTTTTATTATCTGATGTTTCAATCAATTTATCTATATATACATCGGACTACATTTTAAATCTTGTGAATCAAAATAAAATGAATGATTTTTGTCTTTATTATTATTATATTATTATTATTATTATTATTATTATTAGCACCGCGTCTTACTATCCGTTCGGGTTATACGCACTTACGCTAGTGTTAGATGAAATGGAGGACCTACAGTTTAACATGGGATCCAAACCACGGTGAAGGCCTGGCATTCCACACATTCACAAGTTGTGATTAATACAAGTCTTGTCAGAGGAGAAGGAAGGGTTTGGAAATCAGATAAATCTGTGCCGGGATCCATTCTTAATAAACTTGTTTGCTATTTTCAACAGCTAAATAAATTGAAAGGTGAAAATCTGCAACTAATACGGTAGCATTATAGAACCGTAGCCATCTTAGTTGCCATTCCAGTTCACCCAATTCGACTCAGTGTCTCCGGGTACATCACACGAAATATATTTTGTGGGAAAGAGGATGGGGGTGGGGTGGGGTAAGGGAATGAAAAAGGAATTTTCCAGCTATAGGGGTTCTAAAATTAGAAAAATTTCCATGTGACCGGGGATAGTACAAGGGCAATGTTGGGCAAGGATACCACAAGTTGATAACATGAGGGTGGGGGCAGGAGTTTCTCCCCCGTGAATTTTTTTTAGGCCCATTCTATATGGACGCTGAAAGCGCCGCGTTTTTGAAGCCGTGCGATTAAATCGCTTAAAAAAATATACACAGCATTTTTAGGGCAGAATTAATGCGTTCAATGGAGCGTTCCTCGGAAAATGGACACCTTCCAGGTAAGATGTATTGGTGTGATTCATTTTTGGAAGAGTATTATGAACATTCTGAAAGATAAGAAAGACGTTGGGGAACTCGTCCAGTACTAGCCTATCGTCTTTCAACAAGACAGTTTCTTGTAATTTTTGAAAATCATAGAATGTATGCAGATACCTTTTTCAATATTATAGAATGTTAGTAAGGTCATTTGATGAGCTTTTGAGTTTTATTTGTGAACATAATTTACAATTATGAATAAAAGTATTGACTGTCAATGAACAAACGCAATACGAGTGATGTGTCTCGTCGCAACTGCCGTGAAAACGCTGTATATAGTTTTGCCAGCGCTGCCAACAACAGCGTTGTTAACGCATCCATTTGCGTTCAAAGCGCAAGACGCCCGGCTAACGCCGACACACTAGGCGCTTAATTAGCTCGTATAGATTGGACCATGTGGTGCACATTGATTTATTCAACTGACGTTTACGCCTCGTCAAAACTGCCGTGGATTTCAACGCCCCTTTAGAATAGGCCGTAAAATTTGAGGTGATAATTGGGCCTTTAATCGAAGTTTTAGGCAACTGTATTTGTAGAAGATTAATTATTTGTTAATAATGGATTTCTCAAGTTTCAAGTGTTATTTGTTTTAATACTCACCATCACTGTGTTTAGGAAAACTAATAAGTTTTGGCTCGTAAAAATTTCAGTCTATATCAAGTAGCCAACTTAAAATATTACCTAGCCTTCTTAAGGATACTAGTGTCTAGTAGTAGTAGTAGTAGTAGTAGTAGTAGTATTAGTAGCCTTAAAACTACTTAGAAGTGACAACGGCGCTATTAGTCTACTTGATTAACCAATCTTTCTATACAATCCATTACAGAAGGGATCTCCTTTCAATGTTTGGTTGAGTTATGAAGTTGAGAAATTTGAAGAGTATGAATCGACAGTAGGAAAACTTTAACTGTAAAAATCTGCAGCGAGGAACTTTCATAACCGAAACTACTGTAGTACAGCTCAATTCTAAAATTTCCCAACTCAAGATCTCTACTCTCCACAAAATTCTCAACTTTCATACTTTTTCCTCAAAATTGGTGTGGGCGGGAGGGGGGGTTACACCTGCCTCAACCCTCCATCAACGGTGACGCCCCTGAGGGGTGTATTGGAAATCAATTGATAAAAATAAATTTAATTAGATCAGTTTTACCGATACATCAAATTATATATACATCCATTTAATTGAGAAAAATCGCCATCCCTAGAAAAAAATAGCCCTCAGTAAACTAGACCGGGATTCGAACCCTAATCTAAAAAGTCACCGGCACTCCATCTTAGCACAAGCGTGACGTGTTAAACCATGCTACCACCGATTTAGGTCTCTATGGTTTTAAACGTCGTAGTAGTATTAGCAGTAGAAATAGCAGCAGCAGTAGAAGTAGTAGCAGTAGTAGCAGTAGCAGTAGTAGTAGCAGCAGTAGAAGTAGTAGCAGCAGTAGTAGTCGCAGTAGAAGTAATAGCAGTAGTAGTAGTAGTAGATCTGGGCGGTCACCTGCGTGCGAGTACCGGAGCTGTTCTCGGAGAGAGACTCGGTACTAAGGCTCAAGGCGGACTCCAGTTTTGACGAGAGCCCCGTCAGGATGTCGTTACTCCCGTCGATGACGGACTTGAGTCGTGACTTGAGCATCCCTCTCGTGCGTCCCATCAGCCCGACCTGGGGCACTCCCCCGCCGTCCTTTAGCGCCGTGTTGCTGAGGTAGTCCACCATCAGAATACCGGACTGCGGCCGAGAACAGAAATAACGTGGTATTTAACTGACGACATGTTCATTTGATAAAAACAAACAACTTATATTTAACGATCCATCAAATATATTTTATAAAATAATACATTTATTTATCCTGTACCAGCCCAAGTAGCAGGTGGCTGTTATTCTATGAGGGGGAGGATCTTAAGAATTTTGACACATCTGACAACTAGAAATTTTACAAGATTTACTTTCACGTATTCATACGTCAAGTCTTATGATATGCAGCTGTCACTTTGATGTATACATTTTTAGCACAGCTTCTTACTACCCGTTAGGGATATACGCATAGGAATTAATTACTCAAATGTGTTAGGGGATGAGGTTGAATTTAAAGAAAGTGTTCCGCATTTGCGTAGAGGGAGAATGAAAAAAAAATGTTTAAGCAAAAATAATCCTCCTAGTACATTCCACGGTGATTCGAACCCCGATCTCCCCGTCATTGGCAGTCCAGTATATTTCAAGAGCGAGGCCTTCAGACCAGAAAGATCGGTAACTGATCGATCTCGCGAAAATTTTCAGTCGATCGCGTAAGAAAACTACGCCATTAATAGTCTATCTTTGAGTCTTCTAAACTCTAAACTTTCAAATAATATTTGACTGTGACCCAAATTACCTTGATCGGTTATTTAAAAGAATAAAATATTTGATTATGAAAACACACACTTTGTTTATTCTATTTTTTTTCTAGAAAGCTGGGGAAATAAGTATTTGAGGAAGTTTGATTTTAAGGGAAAAATATATAATATGTACAGACAAACGGAAAAGCAACGATTGCCAATTTTAAAATACGGTAGGGGTTCAAAAAGTTTGCCGACCACCGGCCTAGACCATTCGAGCACCGGAAAAGATAAGTTTGGGAGTTAGAAGATTGAATTAGAGTACTAGAATCGTTAAGATAATCTTTCTTTTTCACAAAATACCTTCCTCGGTGGCTTTTTCATCTCTAACCCATTAGCGAAATTAGTACATAATATGCGTATAACCCAAAAAGGTAGTAAGGGACGGTTCTAAAAGAAAATTGTCAAAAAAGATTTAAAAAGCCTTGATGGGAGGGGGGTTGGAGATACACTCGCCCAAAATATTATGCTCGTTTAGTCTGGCTTGCCGGTGATAAGGTGGGCATGGTTTGAATCCCGGGTCGTGTATATGAGGTGGTTTTAACTAGATTTCACACTCTATCTCTAAACCAGAATGAGGGTGCATTTATTATAAATTCTGTCTTTTTTAATCATAATCATCAGAACCAGTGTGAATATGCAGATAACATGGTTGGGTAGTAACAATAAAAGTCAGTAGAAAGTTTTGAAATAAGTCAGAAACCCTGATTGTTTGTTTAGCCTACATGAATTATATATATTTTTTTTGTTGGGAAAAATTTATCAAAGTAAACTATGGAAATTTCCAATAAAATAAACATTAAATTGAGCAAAACCACAGCGAAATGTTGATATATATCATTTTAACATAATCAACGTGGAGGCACCGCATCTAACAGATAAACAAATAATTATATACATCGTGAGTTGACCTTGACCATGGTCTTGACCATTAAGGCGCTGACCTTGAGGCTGACGTTTACAGAGTACGAGTGTTGGAGAGATTCTAATCTACTTTCAATTGCCGAGCCCCAATCGTGATAAAGAGCTTGGGAAAAAATAAATTGCTTTCTTCCTTATCTCATACCCCATTATAGTAATATAATAGTGCGCGTATCGTAGCCCATTAATGGAAGGACTAGCCACTACTAATGTACCGTTGGGAACGTCCGAATGTACTAATGGTACATCCTTTCCTGAACAAACGAAAACTTTTGCGGGATAATCCGGAACAAACTAAGAACAAACGTTTGCAATCATAAAAATTTGACTTTTTAAAAGTTGTGGGGGCTACCATGAAGTTGGCCCCTCATAAGTAAACAAAGCACCACAAGTTCACGTCCCATTTGTGAAAGAACGAGCGCGGAACAAACGAAATTTTTTGCGGAGCAATCCGGAACAAACGAGGAACAAACTATTGCAATCATAAAATCTTGAATTTTTACAAGTGGGGGGTGGGGGGTTACCGTGAAGTAGGCCTCCCCAATGTAAACATATCATTTGTGGGCCTATCAAAATGGAACAAACGAGAATTTTTGCGGAACAAACGATTGCAATCACTAAAACTTGAATTTATAAAAGTGAGGGGGCCATTTTCACGGACGTGGCCCAAGGTAGATTTTGAGACCAGGTGAGCTTGTTCTTTGACAACCCCCTTATATAGCGGGGGATAATAGGATAGTATGAAGATAATCTCCAAAACTAACAACTCTAAACCTAACGTAGCCTAGGCATGATAGGAAAAAAATATCCCAGGCGAGGACCATTCCAAATAACATTTAGGGCGTAACAAATTTAAAACAATTCTGGTTGAGAACGTCTTAAAATATCTTTTAGGGGCGTCCAATTTTCAAAAATTTTTTCAATGGAAGACAACTCTAAATATCCTCTATAACTATACAAATTTCAAAATATTTCAAGGGGAACACTATTCTAAATAGCTGTTAAAAGAATATGATTTTCAAAAATTCTCTAAACGAGGATCCCTTCAAATAGTTTCTCAGAGCATGAATTTTTCTAACCTTAACTGGGGGAGAGGAGGGTAGAAATAACCTGGTGGTCTAGGGGTAAGGTGTCAGACTTCGGTGCTGGGGGTCCAGGGTTCAATCCTCGGTCCCAGCACAGACTTACACGATTACCAAATCCTTCCTTCACCTCTGATAAGACATGTATTAATCACAACTTGTGAATGTTGGGAATGCCAGGCCTCCCGGGGTCTCTAGGCTCGTAGCCAGGTGCATTGACGACTACACTATAGGGCCGGTTTATAGAGTAATAATTATCATGTATGCGTATAACCTGAACAGGTAGTAAGGCGTTGTGTGACAGTTGAATAGCGCATAGCACGGTGTATGACTAAATTAAGCTTATTCTGGTAATTTCATAAATACAAGCACGTGAACAAAGGCGCCAATATCGTCTGCTTGGAGGGAAGGGGGGTTGACGGTGACGTGGAAGTGTGGTTTCAAATCTAAGCCGTGTGTACCGATTAAAAAAACTAAATTGTTTCCCAGTCTCCTTCCATACGAATGCGGGTACATTTCCTCTAAATTATCTTTTCCTTGCCCCTACACTATTATTCAATGTTAATATGCGAATAAGTCTAAACAAAAAATAAAACTTTATAAGATATCAATATTATTTTCTTTGTAGAGTATCGTGAGTTGATTTTTTTAACCGCTTCGATGGACACATAGTCTAAGACGCTACTCTCATGGTGGACTAAGATTGGATATGACGGAAAGATCGAGATTCGAATCTCGGTCGGATATGATGAATGTGGTTTTCCCAAAATATTTTCCCACTTTTCCGCCGTGCAAATGCGGGTAAACTTCCTATAAATTCAACTCTACTCATTTTTAACACCTTATCGTAATTATTACATTTTAGTTTGGCCCTAACGGGCAGTGGGACGAGGTGGGAAAGAATAAAATAGACCCAGGGTGCCCATACTTCATCTTTTTAAGATGTAAAAAAAGTAAAATATATTTATATTCAGGCGGTTTTTTTTTCAAAAGGAAAAATTGCCAATAATTGAAAAAAGTAATGACGTGTTTGGATAATATTTCAGATTAAATTTGCCTTAGATCTAGTTTATTTAAAAAGTACCTCATCTTCTGTATGTAATGATATCAGCAGATTTTTTTTTCCATCTCATAGGTGGCGATAAAAACACCGTTCGACTCAAGATTTTTATAATTTTAATAGCTAGTTGTATCACGTCCCATGCTCAGACCCGCTAGGTACTCAAATCTGGTCAAGTACCAGGGACAACGCACGCTCCATCATGGTTTTACTCGACCTCAATGGCGGCGAAACCATATTTCTTTAGGGGGATAAATTAGCTCATCAAATTATTAAAAAAGGCTTTATGAGGGGTTTTTCCTCCAAAAACTAAAGGGGCGCCTGGGTACCTTCTCTTGGCAAATGTTTGAAAATTGGATACTCTCAGAAGATATTTAAGGTAACCCTCATCTGATTTTTTTTAAATTATACTTTTCTATAAGCTATATGGTGGTCCTTCCACGAAAATTTTTTGAAAAATAATTTTGTCCTCCAAATAAAAAAAATGAATGTTCCTGTAAGCTAATTAAAGTGGTGCTTGCCTTCAATATTTTGGAAAATTAAATGCATCCATAGGCTATTTAGAGTGGGTATCTCCCAGCAAATATTTAAAAATTGAAGGCCTGAAGTTATTTGGCATTTCATACAAATCCATTTTTCAGATTTATATTCGAGAATATATTAAGGGTGTGAAATAAATCTGGATATGGGCAAGTTTATTCCGATTGAAAGGAGGGGATACAAATTCCTTCCAAGGGGAAAAAATGCCCCCTCCCCAAATCTCACTATGCATCATTGCTTGACTTAAGTTTGTATATATATATATATATATATATANATATATATATATATATATATATAGTCACCTTAACAGAACAAGAGCAAGATGTGCAAATAAATACGTAAAAGAGAAGTGAAAAACTAGTCACATGATAAAATATTTAAATTTAAATTGAACTTGATTCATTGCTCGAATTTCTTCACGTGACAAATTTAATATTAGTACAAAATAAATAGACTTTGTGAAACTTTCGAATACTTCGAAACGAAACTGGACCACCAATGATGTAATTGTGACAAATGCCGGGTTGTTCCTCCGAAAGAAACCACTGCTGATGGGCTGAGCGTGCACTGATCCTTACCATGGATAGGCATTTTATTGTTACTATTCATTCAAGTATTTCATAATTATTTTTTAATATTAAAAAAATACACACTCTGGATCTTGGGCCTAGGCCCCTGGGAGTCCCGGGCCCGTTACCATGGTGTCAATAGTACCGGTCGGGCCGGCCTGCCCGTGCCATTAATGATTATTGTCCATGATTATTTTGGTGTGAGAAAGTTATTATGATGAATGGCACAGTCGATACCTAAACACCTTATAGTTTTATTAAATTTAGCACCAAGTCTTACTACCCGTTCGGGTTATACACTTAGGTAATAATTACGCTGATGAATTTTAGGAATTAAAAATGTTATATTTATAAGAAGTGTACCCACATTTGCGTGGAGGGAGAGTGGAAACCCGTTTTGTAAAATCCATCCTTAGTAGGCTATACCCGACCGAGATTTGAACCTCCATCTTCCCGTCATCGGCAGTCTAGTCCGACATGGGAGTAGCGCGTTAGACCACGCGGCCACCGAAACGGATGTAAGTAATTAAAACACAATATTACAGTGGCTTATAAGTAAAGACGTATGTTTATTTTATTTGTTCTTTATATATGTGTTTATTTAACTAATCCTTAAATACTTAGACTTATTACATTATAGTATTCCTTCCCTTAAATCCTTAAACGTAATAAATCATGTTATTACTATACTTTTAAGGGGAAAAAATAATTCTACATTCCTTCTTTGTTGTTCCAGCAAATATGGTAGGGCCTAATCCTGAAGATACCTTTTTCAAAGGATTTAGTCAAATAACTTAATTGTGTGTGTGTGTGCGTGCTTGTGTGTTGGTGGAGCAATAGCTAAACACTTTAAACTTTAAAAAGATTCAGAGGGCTTCGCACCCGGGATCCCTCAATTAGAAATTTTTGAAGCCCCTTGTAACTATTTGAAGAAGTCTTCGTCTCAAAAATATTTTAAAATGGCATGCCACTAGAAGCTATTTGGTCTTCACCTAGAACATTTTTGAAATGTGAATGGAGGCCTTTAAAATAAATTTGAAATGGAACTCTCAGAAAAAATTAGTCCAAATTATATGTCTTTAGAAATTATTAGGAGCGAACCTATCCGGGCAACTATTTAAAAAGAAATTATGCCTTTGGAAACTATTCAAAGTGATCTTCCATCGAAAAAATGTTTGAAAATAGGATATCTCTAAAATATATTTGCAGGGGTACAATCAGGAAAATTTTAGAAAACTCTATGCCTGTAAAAACTTTTTAATTAAAAAATAAAGTAATTGGAGCTCAGTTTTCCCTTCTATCACAACTAACTAAATAATTATTTCTTACATGTGTGTGTGTGTGTGTGTGCCACAGATTTTTCTATCTATACGGGATTTACGCGACTTACACCAATTTTTAGGATACATAAGTGGTGAATGGAGAACATTCAAGACGAAATTTTTGGAAATAATACAGTAAACATATTTAATAGATGATAAATTTATAAAACGCAGAAAAAATTGTTTTAAGGTCTTAAAGATACAACACAGTTCTCTACTGTTGGTATTGAAAACTTCGCAAGCGGACCGATAGCTATTGGTCAAAATAAAGAACTTTGGAAAAGGTTATTTTAATCTCTGACCCACTCTCTAAAAAAAATAGTGCATTATTTTTTATAATATAGCCTTGATAGTTCGAACTTCAAACACTTTTTAAAAAATTCTAATGCTACGTAGCTTACATATGTTTATATATATATGGAATTATTTTTGCATTATGTAGTTACACTAAAAATCATTCAAATATTCTCATTTTTCCGGTTAGGGGGCTTTCGAGCATTACGTAAGCACCTTAGAAAGGGAAGGGGGTTCAAGCTTTGCTTATTTTTGCTTACAAGGACCAAAGGGTGTCAGAACAATGTTTACTTAATACAGAGGGAGAAGGGCAAAAAATGGCAGAATGGCCCTAGATACTTCAAATGGACACATTGAGACGTTGATTTAAGGACCTTGGTCATCAGATTAAAAGTAGTTTAGGAGGTTTTTTTTAAACTACAATAATTCAGGTATTAACGAATAACACTTTTAAAAAAATATTATTATTTCAATAAAAGTAAGTTCAAATTTAAAATATAAATAATTTTATAGCTATTTTAAATTTTACCTGTTTAATACAATACCGCAATTTATATTCATTTTACAACATTGTTTATTGTGAATTATTTCACACCATTAATTTAAACCTCTATGTTAATAATTAACAGCTATTTATAAATTTCAAAAGAAATAATGGTTATTCCTGTAAACAAATTAAGTTACATCAAAGTTGACACAAACAACATACGCAAGACTTAGGCATTTTATTATTTTTGAATACAAAGAGGAGAGGAAGTAAAAAAAAAAGTAAATCCTTATTCCATGTGGTTTGAGTTTTCGAGAGTTTGATATTTGCTCAGGCCCGATCAGCTCAAACTATTGAGTATATTTTAAATTTATTTTGATGAAAGGCTATCTTTTTAGCTTCTTATTAGATAATATAAGAGGTTAGTGAAATAAATCTGAAGAAAAGCACACTTATTCCAATAATCTAATAGGGGCAATGCCCCCTTATAGTCCCTTGTTTCACCGCCACTGAGTAGAGCTGCAATCGACATAACTTATAAATGCCACTCACACGAGAACTTATATCTAAACCATGTGCTATGCAGCTATAATTAGTTTTCCGCAGATTGTGTTAATGTTGACAGCTTTAAGATAATTAGAGTAGCATTTTTTCAGTATTAGCTGGCTACTCTACATATTTTATATCTACTCTTGAAAGGCTTTCCTTGAGGTGATCAGAATATAAAATACAACCCAGAAAATAAATCAACTCTTGTCAGATACTCACATCTCTCATGGGCTGATAACTTGACATAAGGAAAATAACGGTGCGTGTGCACCAGCCGTCAGTCAACAGAAGAAAATAAATACCACGAAACCGTACATCCTTTCACACGATCAATAACAAAACTGAGCATCAATTCCCCGACAACACACCCACGCATATACATCCCCCTCTTTCTCATCAAAACGTCACCAAGACGAAAACAGCAGAGGCGTGTTTATTTCACCAGCGAGCTTATAAAACAAGACACAGGTGAAACAAAACAACATGTCGACAGGAACCTTAACAGGATCGTCGTCCTTGTGAGGAAAATGTGCGACGAGTGACCGGTGAGGCCAAGCATATCACACGTTGAATTATCACACCCTTTACTCTTTTATCATCTCACCCCTTTCCTCTCCCTTTCCCCCCTGACATTCCGATAACGCTCGGTAGAGTGTGTGTCCGGCGCGAGGCGTTGTGATTGGGTCGCGGGCAGAGCTACGTCAGCGTTGCCATGACAACGGCATTGCGGCATTGAAAACTTGCCTGCCACGCTATCTACTTCCTTTGATTTACTATTATTATCGTTATGAAGTTGTACAGAATGTTCCTGTCTATATTTAATTATAAGACCATCAGAGTTGTGTTAGAAAACTTTTTAATTACACAATTAGTCACGCAGATCTAAATTATTGGAGTCTGTGAAACTTTCTTTGCGGTCGAGAAACCTTGAGGCACAAAGCTTCACACGTCTCCCTTGAAAGAGTGTTTTACTGGCATTTGAATGGAAGGAGAGTGGAACACCATTGAAGAAAAACCACCTTCAATACACCCGACTGGTATTCGAAGCCTGATCTAGTAAATCTAATCTAACCTAACCATCAGGCGATTGAACAGACACCACCTATAGAAACGTTAGTCATAAGTAAACAAACACACAAAGTAGAATTAACAGGTGTTTTCACCACCACGCCAAACGTCCTGTGACCAGACGGTCCAATCAACCCGTGTATTTCAACTAGAACAATCCTAGATTGCGATAAACGTCCACGTCTTTGGTCACATGCTATAGTTTTTTTTAATGGAGTACTTGACGTGCATTTTTTGAAGCGACTTATATCAGTAGACGAAAATTTCTATGAGTGAGAACAAAAGGGCCTACCAATTTTTCGGGAAAGGTACTTTCACATACTATACAAGTTTCTTTTACATGCCACAATCGAAATGGGACCGACGGTTGTACTTCCCCTCTGAAGGAAGTTATGCTACAGATTTTTATTTCTCAAGGAAAATCCGTCAACCCTTTACCCCGAATATCGGATCCTAAACCGAGCACTTTACTCCAAGCCTACCGGGGTCAACCACGTGATATCATGTCAACCGATAGAAAATGTGTTATTATGTCCAATCATACTTACAGAAATATAACAATTTCAGTAAATTCGATAAACACAATCAACATTTTTTTTTAATTTATCCTTTTTGTTTTGGTGTTTTTATTTAAAATTATTCTAGCTTTTAAAGATAGAGGTATTTAGGATTTTATCTTAAATTTAGATATATGAAAACACGATACGTTCAGATAATGGTGACAGATTCCTTTATTAATATTAATGCTTTCATTTCGATTCACATAGATGCTCATTTATTTTTCTTGTCTTCCTGTCAGGGCTGGGTTTAGAGCTATGGAGATCCAGATGCTGTAAAAATATTGGAGGTCCCAACATTAAACAGATAATTTTCTTATCAACGTTTGGACATAATGATTTTTTTTATTTACAAAATTAACCGTTAAAAGCTCAACGTTAAAGATATTATTTAAATAAGAAAATATAATTAAAATAAATTTTATTTATCCATAGCATAAATTAGCAATTAGTATATAGTTAATATTTTGTCATGGATAAATAAGAATTAACTTAGTAAGTCATATTAAAAAAAGAACATTCTCACTGCCACAAGATAAATATTAGTTTTTATTGCAACAGTTTGGGGAGGCTTTCTGTCATCCTCTCTAAGTGGGCACCTACACGATCAGTCAGACTGTCAGTATTAATAAAGTAATAATTAATATTGACAGTGTACGGTCTCGTTGTAAATACTGGTATATACTGACAGTCAGACTGTCCTAAGATTGACAGTCTGATTGACAGTATGAATCAGTATTTACGAGACCGTATACGGCCAGTCTTCGTATCGTTATTTTTATCAGCCTCAGCTCCTGCATACACCTTGCAACAACATGGATGATAAGGAAAAGACGTGTGCAGTCTATGTTTGTTGCTGAGACTGAAGGAAATACTGAAGAGCGCGCGCACACGGTCAGTTTTACTGTCAGTCTCTCCCACCACTTGCAAGACTGATATTGTTGTGATAAAAAAAATTGGATCACATACTGACTGATCGTGTAGAGGCCTTAAGATCCAGGCCTGCTTCCTGTAATTGGCTATCCGTAACCGTCCATGGCAACAATCCTTAAGAAACTTAAAACTTAAAACGTAGTGCTAGGAACAATACACTTAGAGGATAGAGATTCTGTGGAGATATCAATCAATTAATCAATCAATCAATCAATCAATCAATCAATCAATCAATCAATCAATCAATCAATCTATCTATCTATCTATCTATCTATCTATCTATCTATCTATCTATCTATCTATCTATCTTCTCGTGGATTAAGGCGGGAGTGTAGAGAACGGGAGAACAGTTGAGTGTTTTGAATGTTTTATTTTTATCAAAACTTTTTTTGGTCAAACAAACAAACAAACAAACAAACAAATATTGCTTCATAAGAACTATTTAGTTTAATTTTTTCACGTAATAATCGAGTACAATTCTTGAATACCCTTCAAGGGTGCCCTGGAATATCAGAGACAACTTTTTCTCTTTATTTAAAAAGTTTCTCATTGAATCCCCCTAAACTCATAACAGTTATTCAACAACTGTTGATATCATCATGGGGAGAAAATTAAACTTTATGTTTCTACCGGAGTAATATTTTATTTACATAGTTTGTCAAATTTTTTTTTTTGCCATAAAACCAGCCAAAATACCTAAATTTTCTCACGTTTCCTACTATCCCACCTTAAGCATACGGAGTATAAAGACGGGGATAGAGTTTTAAATTTATTGTGGTGGAGGAGGGAAAGGATAGTAGGGGGAGGGACCTCATTTTAACTAGTTACCTAATAAAGTATTTAAAGAAAGCGCAACTTTCACTTATGTATCCAATTATTTCCTTACACTCGCTTCTCTGTTCCATTCCAACATTCAACTGTTTCAGGAGAAAGAGAAATTCCGTTGTACATTGTACAAGTCTAATGCCCCAAACATATTATAGAGGTTTTAGTACTTAATTCTGTATATTCTAATACACACGGCAACTATCACGAAATAGCCATCGAAGTACCTCCTACTATTACTATTACTACTGCTATTTCTACAAAAACCAATAATAATAAAAATAATGACGTGCATTCACCCAGTCGTATTCATCCTTGTTTTTAGAACAGTTACTAATTAATTTTTATTGATACTCTAACCTTATACTTATATTTAGCAGGTGCATGCTTAGTATTTTGTTATATTTCATATTAACTGTGTATATTAGTATAATACCTTTTGACTACTTACCCACCTCGGTGGCGTAGTTGGCT
Source organism: Timema californicum (assembly GCA_902141385.1). Classification (NCBI taxonomy): domain Eukaryota; kingdom Metazoa; phylum Arthropoda; class Insecta; order Phasmatodea; family Timematidae; genus Timema; species Timema californicum. The sequence continues at coordinate 27,968 of CABFOW010001798.1, forward strand.
AACGCGCTTGTCGTGTTGAGCTCTACTGCTGAGGACGGGGAGATCGAGGTTCGAATCTCGGTCGGGTGAACTGGGGGGGGGGGTGTTCCTAAATGGTTTTCCACTCTCCCTCC